>JBBPQP010000360.1:0-28660 GCA_038092555.1 Boletus subgraveolens | reverse complement strand
ATATTTGACATTGTTTGGTCATACAAACAAAGATACACATATAAATAGTATGTCTGAGTTTGAAACAGTTCACATGCTTCTTTATTCTCAACCACCATCATCATGAGATCTTTGTCTACTATTCAGAAGAATATCATCCTCTCTATGCTTGATGCAGGTCACTCTGCTCACCACATTTCCTCTACCACTGGTGTCCATGTCTCCTCCATATCCAGGCTCCACTCCAAAGAGCATTCTGTGCTCCAGAAGTCCACTGGAAGCTGTCCATCCAAGCTTTCTCCAGCCAATATTTGCCATGCCATCTATCTCATCACTACTCGCAAGGCAGAGAATGCTGTTCAGGTGACCAAGACCCTCACCAATATTATCAACAAGCCTCTCTCCCCCAATACAGTCCACCAGCACTTGAAAAAGTCTGGCATGAAGGCTATAGTCAAGTACAAATGGCCTCTTCTCACTGTCAAGCATCACAAGGCTTATTTGGACTCACAAGGACTGGACTCTGGAGGACTGGAAGAAGGTGGTATGGTCTGATGAGACCAAGATCAATCACCTTGGGTCAGATGGACACAAATGGGTGTGGAAAAAGCCAGGTGAGAGGCTTAATAACAGGCTGGTGGAGGGGACTGTTAAGTTTGGAGGAGGTTCTGTGATGATGTGGGGGTGTATGACTTGGCAGGGAGTTGGCTATGCTACCAAGATTGATGGTAGGATGAATGGGGACCTGTACTTTCAGATTTTGAAGGATGAACTGCTGGATACTCTGCAGTATTATGGTCTTCATCCTCCTGACATCATCTTTTAGCAAGATAATGATCCCAAGCATACCTGCAGAAAGGTGAAGGAATGGCTAGAGGAGCAGGAATTCCAGACTATGGTGTGGCCTGCACAGTCTCCTGACTTAAATCCCATTGAACACCTTTGGGGTTGTCTCAAGAGGAGGCTGGCAGAGCATGAACATCCTCCTAATGGAATCCATGAGTTGTGGGAAAGGATTCAGGTGGAGTGGGAGAAGATACCAGTTGAGGAGTGTCAGAAGTTGATTGAAAGCACGCCTAGGAGAGTGCAGGCAGTGCTTAAGGCCAAGGGAGGCTATACCAAGTACTGATATATCCAAAATATCTACTTCATATTAAAAGTGAAAAAACTGTTGCAATGGAGTCACTGTTTTCAAATGAGCATATCTCTGCAGCCCCTGTATCAAATCACATGACACAAGGGTCGATTTGTAGCCCGGAGTATGTACTACATTTCGTCTCACCAAGGCTAAGCATAATTCCCATGGGTGTTTGCAGTATGCAAAGCACACTGCATCAGGGTTAGTTATTGCAACAGTTTTTGGAGTCACTGTACATAGCTTTCTCTTTATAGGCTATGTGTTTCCCCTTTTATCCCTTGGTTTACCTCATGTGATACCATGACACAACATGTCTCTTTCCTCTTCTAGCTTTAGGACTCCACTACCTGCCCTAAAGCTACCACTATATATATTAGAGCGCCACTTGTATGTAACTCTAACCTTGATATACACCATTCTGGGTATTATCAACTGAGTTCCCTGAGACTGACTCCTCTCTTATCTTCTACCTTGCCCTCACCTCATTACCACACTTGGCCAGACCAAGTCTTGTCCTAGCTAGACACTAGACATTTACACTCTATCAATTATAAGAGTGCAGGACAGTTGATACAACCCAAATGTGTTCAATTGTTATGATTGATGTAACAAATATATCATTTGACCAAGATAAATTTCACAATATTACAATAGCAGGGTTGCTATGCTGAGAAGTCTGAGGAGCATACTCAAAATGGAGAATTTCAGCACCTGCATAGCCTAAGCAATTAGTGCAAGTTCTGATCCTAAGTTAGGTGGAAACTTACTGTGGTAATAGAAAACCTGACATCTTTCAGGTCAGCAACAAGTGTGCTGGCTAAGTTCAAGGCTTGCTTGTCTGACAAATTTCAAGGAGAAAATCTCAGGACCATCTCCCAACAACTGCTTCACATCTTTGTAATGAGGATATGCAATAATGGCAGCACATCATTTCTGAGATTGAATAGATCCAGCACTGCATCAGTGCTGGGGCCAATGCTGATCAATGCTTGAGCTTTCAGCACCACATTGGAAGGGAAAATGAGAGGAATAGGCTCCAGAGTTTTTTCCTTAGCCATATATAGAAAGGCCTCTGCAGGGTGCCGCTGGTGAGCAGACCATTGGCAAAGGGTTGAAAGGGAATTTATTTCTGCCTGATTTTTTTTTGAGACAGGTGTGGGTGGGACTGGCTTCAGGGGAGAATCTACATTTTTGTGTTGGAAGTAACCAGTGCTGATAACTCATGGATAGTCACAGAGGATGACAAGTGCCAAGTATCATTGCCAGAAATGTTGAGCTTTGTAACATTGCTAAGTGTTACAGACACTAGCAATCTCCTAGTGTTCTGACTCCTAACCATATAGAAGACACTGACAAAGTGGTGGCATGGTAGCAGTCATAATGTATCTTGGATGGATCAAGCTTATTACCACCCACTTAGAAGTGTTGAAATGGACCAAAGCAACTATGCTTCAGGTAACACCAACTACTAAGGAAAGTCAAAAGAAAAGTCAAGAAAATGGAAATGAGCCCTAAGGTTTCCTGAGTCCTGCTTTGAATGAGATATCTGAAGAGACTAGACTGGGGATACCAGCTGTAGCCCATCAGGTTTATATATTCATACTATGTGTGTACATGTGTACATCAAATCTACTGATGTAGGGCATAGGGTAATGGTAATTAAATATGTGAGGCATAGGCTATGCATAATGGAAGAAATGGAGATTAAAGACATGAGGTGCACATGCAATGTGGCAGAATGGAAGAGAAGCATGAATGGTGATTACCATGAGAATAATATAACTATATTGGGATTAGATCTCAGATCTAATCAGGGAAAAGGTAAAAGGTAAAGTAAAGTGTTCCTCGCACAATGTCTATGAGCCAATGTCTGAGGGTGCTGTTGAGAGAAGAATAAATAAAACTGGTGTGGTTGAGCACATGTGACTGTCATATAATCCAATAAGATAAGATAATGAAAAAGGAAGTGAATGAAGAGTGAACATAGTTATAACTGTAACAAGTGTGGGTTAAGACTTATAGAGTCCAAGTGAGAGAACACTAAGAAATACACTTTGGGAATTGTATAGCCAGTAGATGACTGTACAGGAGCATAGAACTAGCTGAGGAGCTATTCTACTGAGGGTCAGGATTTATATACAATTGTGGTGCTGTGCTAGGCTACATATAGGAATGTCTAAGTGAGGGAAGATTGTTTAATAAGGTGATACAATGGTACAGGTATATAGCACAATGAAACTGATGATGGTAACTGGGTACAGGTAGTGAGGACCAGGAAGGAGGTAGTACTGCTACTTATGGAGATCAGGGGCAAGTCTATGATAGGCAGAGAAGAGAGTAACAGTCTGGAGGGGACAGTATAGTTGTGATGGAAACATTGGCCTATTTGATGTTAGAGGAGGTAGGGATGACTCATATATCCTATAGTGAGGTCATCAGAAGGTAGGGCTGTCCCCTGATTGAGATGGGGGTGGTGGTTATCATGTGAGGAGGGTTGGTGGTTGTCTAGGATGGTTCCAGGTGGTTCCAGTGGTTCTGACTGGTTCTGGTTGGTTTCAATGGTTCTGGTAGTTCCGGCATAAGCATTGCCTATAGTTGTGCTGGAGGCAAGTTGCTAGTAGGATAATCCTGTTGTTAGGGTACAACCATAACACCAAGTCTGGTACATCAAAGACAGCTTGAAATGGGGCTAGAGAATGTAGGGAGATGATACAACCCTTTCAAACTGATGGCTTCAGTGAATACTAGAGCAGTATTGGTAAGAGTATCATGAAGGTGATGGAAAAACTCACAGTAGGGTGCTGGGGCATGAATGGACTCAATTTTGCAATGCTCCTGGAAGTATTGCATGTGAGGGACAATGAACTCCTCACAGAATGCTTGAATAAGCATGGCCATGTCACCACTGACTTGCTTGCTTTGAATCACCTCATGCAAGGAAATGTAGATGTCCACAGTGATTTTATTGGCAGAAAGATTGTCAGGTGGCCTGAAACCAGGACACCTTAGAAGGAGGGAAATCCTGCCATTCAAGTGGTCCTGCATTGTGATCTAAAGACAATGAGTTCCAGTTCCACTGCATGTAAGAGAGAGAATTAATCACACTGTGTCAAAAATGTCTTCAAGCAAGGCCTCAACCAAATCTGATGTCTAAAGAACTTTGCGGTCTGATTTTTCAACTGGATTGAAATCTGCATAGGCTAGGTGGAGGCTGCTCTGTGTCTTTGTGTGATAATGAGCACTGTCTTCATGTGTAGCATGTCTGAGGAGTGCCCGGATGACTGCCTGACACTACCTGTTGCTGAAACCTTGTGCAAAGGGTGAGGCATACAGCTCTGCAATGGTGGCGATGGTGAACATGTTTTGGATGTCATGGTCAGCATATTGTGGTGCATACAGCCAACCATCTTCATTGGCACATTGAGGTAGCATGGTGTTGGGGGTAGACATAATAGAGGAACTAAGTTGACACACTTGTGTTTTATGTTACTATTAAGGATCTGAATAGGATAAATGCAGACATCAGGATTTGTGAGCTTACCTGATACATTATTATCATAATTGAGTAGTGCATACAATGGACTTACCTGCAAATAAATGGTGGTCATCATCAGCTCTTTTGCAACTAAGCAAGCCCCTTGTTTAAGACTGATGAGCATTCAAGTGATTCATTTTGCAGCAGGTCATATTGTAGAGTCAAACATATTGAGCATGTGTGTTGAGTGTGCAGCAATCAGATCACACTGACTCACAAACTCAAAATAATGTTTGAAAAAAATATAATGTGATGCTTCTCTTCACATTGTTATGATCACTTTCACAACCACTAGCTGGACTTCAACACAGAACACCAATCTGGTGAATAAGGGACAAGATGGAAAAAGTATAGCCTTGGTCCTTAATCAATGTTCAAGCATAAACTGTAGATATCAGGTAGACACAATGACAAGTGGATTAGGCCGAGGTGCTATGGTATAGTATACAGGTATATATACTAAGAACGAGTGTGCACAGACCAAGTGCTGTAATAGATAATTACTAAATGTGGTCAAATGAAAGTATATGGGTGTGAGAAGATGAAGTTGATGATGGGAAAAGAAGTTATGACAGCATGAGAGAAGAGCAGAAATTAAGTACACATTGTTACAGTTGTACCATAATCACAGGATTAACCTACTAGCAGATTAGCCTCTGTGCAAATATAGCTAATGCTTATGCTGGAACCATCAGAACCACCAGAACCAGTCAGAACCACCAGAACCACTGGGACCACCCAGAACCATCCTAAATGACCACCAACCCTCCTCACATGACAACCATCTCTCCCCATCCTCACTGGAGGACAGCCTTACCTTCCAACAACCTTGCTATAGGATATGCGAGTCATCCTTACCCCCTCAAACCTTGGATCAAGGTCATAGACATTCCACCCCCTATAGACTGTTACCTCCTTCTCCACTTACCATGGACATGCCCCTGACTCCCTTATGTAGCAATACTACCTCCTCCTCAGTCCTTACCACCTGTACCTGATTACTACCATCAGTTTCACTGTGCTATACACCTGTATCATTGTATCACCCTATTAGGCAACCCTTTCTTACTTAGACATTTCCATATGTAGCCTAGCACAGCTCCACACATGTATATAAACCCCAGACCTCAGTAGAATAGCTCCTCAGCTAGTTCTATGCAATCCAAGTGTATTTCTTAGTGTTCTCCAACTTGGACCTCTATAAGTCGGGTGGTAATAAGCTGGATTCCTCCAAGATATGTTGTGTCTGCCACTACACTGTCACCTCATTGGTGTCTCCTATACAATTAGGAGTCAGAATGCTAGGAGATTGCTAGCATCCATAACACACATGTCATGATGTCATTGTTGGTCATGTGACTTTCCCATGGTCACATGCAATGCATTGAATAATATGAAGTGAAATGAAGTGAAAGGATAGCTAAGTGAAAAGTTTTGAAAATATTACATATCATAATATCACTCCCTCTTTAAGACTCAAATTCCAGATGAGTCGCATGAAAGTTTGGTTCAGTGAAGTTCTCATAAGGTGAAAATAAAGATTGAAAGTCTGCAGTGGAAAGTTCTTGGAGTTTATATGGTGCAGATAGGTTTTGATGATGGAAATCAGCTACAGCATCTAGTGCCATGTTAATAATGTCCAAAGTTTCTCATGTGTGATCTGTTTCATCATAGCCCTTTCAATAAACCAAGTATTGTAGTTTTCTTTTTACAAAGCATGATCCTGCAATATAATCTATTTTGAACTGTTCTTCACCTTCTTCGTCTATCTCAATTGTGTCTGGTCTATGAACTGGTTGACCAGGTAATATTTCTCAGTAGAGTTTTATGCAAGAGATGTTGACAGTGGAGTGAATGTGGATTGATGAGGAAAGAATTAGTTCTACAGCATTTGGTAAAACCTTTTTGATTCGATAAAGTCCGATCCATTTTTGTGTGAGTTTCTTTGCTGTATAAGGTAACTTTAATTTATTGGTTGATAGCCAAACCTGTTGGCCAATAATGTACTCTGGTGCTTCTGACCTTCTTTTGTCAGCAAACTGCTTCATTTATTCTTTAGATTCATTGAGAGCTTGCTGTATCTCCTTGTGTGAGTGGCCAAATTCTTTCCTGAACTCAGCACCTGGACCTGTCATTTTTCCTTTGAAGCCCATGCAAGGGGCATAGTTACGTGTAATTGTGAATGGAATGGAACTGGTGGAGGTGGTGACAGAGTTGTTATGGGAGAATTGTGCCATTTTGATCCAGTTTGTGTTATGACACAGGTGATTCCTAGCATTCAAGAACCAAGAGCAAGGAATTGCTCATAGCTTATAGTGTCTACTCAGTAGTGAGACAAGGACTAGAAGGAACACCAGGAAATACACTTGTATTGCATAGAACTAGCTGAGGAGCTAGTCTCTGCAAGTTTGGCCTCTATATACATGTGTTAGTTACAGCCACTATCTAAAAGAAGACATAATAACAAGTTGGTACGAGTCAGAACTATGAACAAGTCATACATACCATTTTGATTGCCCTTTCCCTTTGTGTTGGAGGATATAGTCAATTTCATATTCTTCTTCTATGTGTGACAGGTCTGGAGGAGTTTGGGTGAAGTTGGGTCCATGTTCATTGGTTTCTACATAAGGGGTGAGAAGTGATGTGTGGAAGACAGGATGGATTTTCCAGTGTTGGGGCAGTGTTAGTTTATAGGCTACTGTGGAGATTGCTTCTTTTATTTCAAAGGGGCCATGCTGTTTGGGTGCAATTTTTTTGTTTAAGGTCAGGGGTAAATTGGTTGCTTTGAGCCAAACAAGTTGTCCTATGGTGAATAGAGTGTACAGTATTTGCATTTTGATTGGTTGGCCATCACTCTCTGGATATGTTCTAAGGCTGCTTTGGCTTCATTCCTGAAGGTGGCAAGGTTTTTTAGGTGATCCTGAACAGCCAGGGCTATGGTGGGGCTGATTTTGGGGTAAGAGCATGGGTGGTACCCCATCATGAGATGGAAGAGGGAGTCTCTGGTAGCAGAGTGGGTCATGGAGTTGTGGTGGAATTCTGCAGTGGGTAATGCTTCTACCCAGGCATTGGGGTTGACTTGGCAGAAAAGTCAGAGGTAGGTTTCAAGTTCCTGGTTAACTTGTTCAGTTTCTCCATCTGTTTGGGGGTGGTAAGTGGTGGAGAGGGTGACATTGTAATGGAAGAGGCAAGCCAGTTCTAGGGTAAAGGTGGAGGCGAATTGGGGGCTCTATCAGACATTACTTTGTTGTGGAATCTGAATCTGGGGAATACATGTTTGAAGAACAGTTGGGCTACACCTTCAGTGGAGATGGTCTTTTGACAAGGTATGAGAATCACTCTCTTTGTAAGGCTGTGGTTGACCATGACCAGCATGGAGTTGGATCCTGTGGAGAGGGAAAGGCCAGTAATGAGGTCCATGGAGAGGTGTTGGAAAGGTCAGGTGGCCATGGTGGGGGTAGGGGTAAGGGGAGACTTAGTCAGATGGGTGTTTACTTTGTTCTGTTGGCAGGGTGCACAGCCTGCAATATACCTGTGGATGAAAGAGGCAAGGCCCAGCCATCAGTAGTTGTATGAGAGGAGGAAGATGGTGCATGAGATGCCAGCATGGCCGGCATGGAGGAAGTTGTGAATGGAGGATATGAGGGGGTGCCTACAATCCTTGGGAACAAAGGTGCAGCCCTGGTAGGTCAAGTAGGACTTGTTGAAGGCCCAGTCATCTGGGTGGGACTGTGGAAGGGGGAAAGTGCCAGAACTCAAGGCATGAAGTGCAGTAAGGACAAAGAGGTTGGTGGGAGAGGACTGTGCAATTTTATGGGCAATCATGATGTCTAGGGACTGGGTGAAGAGGTCGTTGGGTAGAAGTTGGAGGGAGTTGTTGTCCTGGGTGGTGTCAAGGTGATCCTTGTGAGAAAGGGCATCAGCTGGGCCCATCACAGTTCCAGGGAGGTGTAGGAAGGTGAGGTCATAGTCCTGTAGGAACATTTGCCAGCAGGCATGCCTCTGGGTGAGGCATTGTGGTTTCCGGAAGTAGGTTAGATTTTTGTGGTTGGTAAGGATGGTTATGTGGTGAAGAGTGCCCCTAAGATAGTGTCACCATTCTTGCAATGCCATAATGACAGCAAGAAGTTCTCAGTTGTAGATATCATAGTTGCGTTCTATGACGCCAAATGTCTTTGAAAAGTAGGAACAGGGGTGGAGTTTACTGTTTGGATCCTTTTGCATCAACACTCCGCTGGCAGCTATAAGGGAGGTGTTGGTCATTACAAAGAAGGGGTGGTTGGTGTCTGGCATAGTGAGAACTGGTTGGTGGAGGAAGGTGTTCTGCAAGGTTTGGAAAGCGCATTGTTGGGAGTCCCCCCATTCCCAAGCAGTTTCTTTCTTGGTGAGGTGGAGGAGGGGTTGAGCAATATCAGAGAAGGCAGATATGAACTTGCAATAGAAGTTGCAAAATCCAATGAACGAGCAGACAGCTTTGACATCCTGGGGTGGTTTCCAGTTGCATATGGTGTCCACTTTAGAAGAGTCCATGTGTACTGCGTTCTTGGATACCAAGAGGCCAAGGTATTCCACAAAGGGTTGGTCAAAAAAACATTTCTTGGGTTTGAGGTAAAGATGTTGCTCTCTGAATCATTGAAGGACTTTTTTGGTTTGCCCTTCATGTGTTTTCAAGTCATCAGAGTGAATAAGGACATTGTCCATGTAGATAATCAACCATCCTTCAGATAGGAAGTCTCTGAAGGCATCATTCATGTAGGCCTGAAAGGTGGCTGGAGAGTTACTCATTTCAAAGAACATGATGGTGGGCTTGAACAGTCCCAGAGAGGTGGTGAAGGCTGCTTTCCAGCAGTCCTCCAGTTTGATCAGGATGTTGTTGTAACCCCAACAGACATCTAGTTTAGTGAAAATGGATGATCCCTTCAGCTTATCTATTAGATCAGGGATGCAGAGAAGAGGATATGCGTTTTTAACCATATGTTGGTTTAGGTATTGGTAGTCTTGGCATGGTCTCAGTTTTCCATCCTTCTTTTGAATGAAGAAGAAGGGGGTGGCTTGGAGGGATTTGGAGTGTCATATCTTCCTTGTTGCAAGGTTTTCTTCCATGAACTTCCTGCAGGCATTGGTTTCTTCTGGGTTTAGGGAGTAATTTTTTGCTTGTTTTGGGACAAAACTGGGAAGGAGGTCTATACCATGATTGAAGGCATGGCTAGGGGGAAGATTGGTTGTATCTTCGTCAATGAACACATCTTTGAAAGATTAATATGGGGGGGATTTCTCCAGTCTTTTTTTAGTTTTCCTGGGCAATAGTTGTTGATAGAGTCACTTTTCTGACAGCTTTAGGGAGTGCTTCAAATCTCCATTTGTACATTCAAGAGAGTTTTATGTTTTTGTCTCCCCTGAGGAATCTCAGAAGATATCATTGGGTGAGAGCTTCCTAGCCAGTCTGTTTTTGGGGTTTCTTTGGAGTCCTTACTGTTACTGTCTGGGTTTCCCAGTCTATAGTGGAGTTTCATTTGGTCAGCCAAGTCATTCCAAGGATAATGGTTTGTTGTTTCCTGCTGGTGAGGATGAGGAAATCTCTTTCTTTAGAGTCTTGGTTGATTTGTATTTGTAGACAGACTTTGTAATGAATTTGTCCCATTCAGTTGGGGGTTCCATCTGCATTGTAGGCATTCCTAGGGTGGGAGAGGGGGTTGAGGGGGAGATAGTTTCATTTAGCGAATGTGTAGTCAATGAAACAGGCTGTTGCTCCACAGTCAATCAAGGTGGAGGTGGTGACAACTTTTTTACTCCCTAGTGACAAGAAGGTAATGGGGACAAATATGGATTTCTTGTTCATGTTAGTTGTTACATTAGGGAGTGTAGGAGAGCACATTGTTGCCCCGAGTCTCCTTTCTAAAAATCCTTTTTGGTAATCCTGTTTATATTTTCTTCTTCCCAGGGTTCTTCGGGAGTGTCATAGTATTCTTTTAGGATTCTTAGTACTTCTGACCTGTCAATCTTTTGATTGTGTAATCTTTCTATATATCTTTCTAATTCATCTGGATCGATCTTTTGGGTGTGGATTTCCTGGATGTGTTCCAGGTTTCAGGGTGGTCATAGTGGGGTTTCTTTTTCTCCCCAGTTGTTACCTTTTGGTCAGTAGTTGGGATGTCCAGGGTGATTTCTGGTGAAGCATCCTATTTTATGACAGAGGTAGCAGCACTTCTCCTGATCATGTTGGGCTTTTTGTGGTCCTGATAGGAAGATTCCATTCATGTCCATGCCATTCAGGTCAGGGTGGGATTGTCCTCAATCTCCCCCTTTTGAAATCATTAAGCCTTTCATAGGCCTGGATATGGGTGCTAGCTGAGGTCATTCATCCTTGGAGAGAGGTAGGCTCGGTCCTCCAAAGGATATCACTGATTAGATTGAAGGGCAGCCTGGTGCAGTAGAGGTTGCAGATCATGGCATCATTGGTCATTTTGGTGAGAGAGAGAAGGAGGTTGAACTGTGTGGTGTAGTCTTTTAGAGACTCAGCTGTTATTCCCTTCATTCTGAGGGTCTGAATCTTTCACCAGGTATTGGCAGCTTCGTCTTTGGAGGCAAAGGAGTTGTTGAACAGTTTTTCAAAGTTTTCCCATTTTTTATAGTCAGGATTGGTTTCCATTTTGTCATAGTACCCTTTAGTAAAGATTTTTCCTTGTCCTTCACTCATTTGAGCAAGGGCAACTGTGATGATTTCTTCATTGGCTAGTTTTGCTTTCTTTATGCTTCTCCATACTTTCATAGCTTTGAGCCACCAATTGGCATTGTCTACCCTTCTGGAGAAGTCCTTTGTTAGTGCTTCCTTTCCCATTTCGTTTTTTGAGTTGTCATCTTCATTAGAGGTGTCCTCTTTATCTGGCCCTGGTAAGTGGATGTCAGGGTCAGCTGGGTGGTTGGTAAAATGGGGGGGTCTGGTTGGGTTGAAGGTTCTACTCAGGCTGGTGGATGTGGAGGTTCAAGAAGGGATAGGGGAGGTTTCTTGGGAGCATTGTCTTTTGAGTTGCTGTTGTGCCCACCAGTGGACATTGGCTTTTTCTCTAGTTTGTAGGGCCTGTTTGTTGGCAAGGTTGGTATGGGAGGCTCTTTGTTGGGCTAGGTAGTAGGCCCTATCCTCACTTGGGAGGTCCAGGTCATTGAGAGGGTTGTAGTCCAAAATTTTGGGTGAGTGTTTGATAACACATCAAATAAAATGAGAAGCTAGTTCTTTTGTTATGACACAGGCGATTCCTAGCATTCAAGAACCAAGAGCAAGGAATTGCTCACAGCTTAGTGTCTACTCAGTAGTGAGATGAGGACTAGAAGGAACACCAGGAAATACACTTGTATTGTGTAGAACTAGCTGAGGAGCTAGTCTCCACAAGATGAGTCATATGATGGTTGGAAACTATAGTCTGATCAGAGGTAAGAGATCCAATCAGAGAGGAGAGAAAAACGATGTCTGAGACCATTGAGTCAGAGATATATAGAAGGGAGAAACATGGGAATTTGGGAGTAAGTCAGAAACTGAAAATGAACCCATCTACCATAACAGTTTGCCCATTCCCCTTGCTTCTTGGATATATAAGAGCAGAGATATTGTTCCAGTTCTCTATTGATACACTCTGTTTGTCCATCAGTTTGGAGGTGGTAGGCCGTTGAGATTTTTTGAGATATAGATAGGAGTTTGCACAGCTCTCATGTGAAGTCTGAAATGAACTGTGGTCTGCAGTCTGAAACTACAGTAGAAGGTAGTTTGTGTATACACCAAATATTGTCTCTAAATAGAATAGCTAAGTCCAAAAAGGAAATTGTGTCGTAACAAGGAATGAAGACCACTTCTTTAGAAAAGCAATCTATGACAATGCAAATAGCCATGTAGGTATTGGATTTAGGTAATCCAGTAATGAAATCAACTGAGAGATCTTCCCGAAGTCTAGTTGATGTAGATAAAGGAATGAGTTTTCCTGCCAGTGCCTTTGAGTTTTCCTTTGTTTGGACGCACACTTGGCAGCTATCTACATAAGTTTTAATGTCTTTGGTGACTCCTGGCCACAAGAAGTGTCAGGTAAGTAAGTTAATAGTTTGTCCATGTCCAGAATGTCCTGCTATGGGATGATTGTGACATAGTTTTAAGAGTTCTATATGTAAAGATTTGGGAATGAAGATTTTGTTTTTGTTGTTTTTGAAAATATTACAATCAGACATGAAAGAGAAGTCATGAATAGCATCAACACCCATTTCAGATGATTGTTGCCTCAATGATTCCATGAAAGAAGAAGAAAGTTGTACATTATTAATAAAAAGGTGTTCAGGTAGTACTGTAATATTTTCATTATGGTCCTTTACTGCATTTGCTTGTCCATTTGTTGTTTCAGGTTTATAAATAAAAACGTAGTTGAACTCTTGAAGAAGTGTGTGCCATCGTGCTTGTCTTCCAGAGAGAGTTTGTGGCTTTTTCCAGTACTTGAGATTCTTGTGATCTGTCCAGATCTCAAAATTCTCTCTTCCTATGAGGTAATGCCTCCACTTTTCTAAAGCACAAATTACAGCTAAAAGTTCTTTGTCATAAATAGGATAGTTCCACTCAGCAGAGTTGAATGAATGGGAAATGAAGGTGCATGGCCACCAAAGTCTGTCATCCAATTTGACAGAAAGAACTGCTCTGGTTGCTATATTTGAAGTGTCAGTTTCTAATCTCATCTCCTTGTCCTGATCTGGGTAAGCAAATAGAGGGGCCATTTTGAATTTGTTCTTGAGTGTGTCAAATGCTTTTTGTTGTTCAGGACTCCAATGATATGGAACATCTTTTTTGATTAGATCATTTAGGGGTCAGGCAATGTCTGCAAAGCCTTCAATAAATCTACAATAATAGTTGCATAGTCCAAGGAAACCTTGTAGTCCTTTGAGTTGAGTGGGAACTGGCCAGTCCATTACTTCTGACACCTTTTTTTCCTGCATCTCGACTCTCTCTTTAAATACTACCGTACCCAAAAAGTCTACTTTGTCCTTTAAAAACTGACACTTTTCTGGTTTCATATAAAGGTTGTTCTCCTCCAAACAGTGAAGAACTTCCTTCACAACTCATGTTCAGCTTGCATACATCCTTTTGTAAATAACATACAATCATTAATGTAAATAACTAATACAGCATACATATCATTAAAGATATTGTTCATCATGGTTTGGAATGTAGGTGGGGAATTAGTCATCCCTAAATACATAACAGTAGGTTCGTATGTGCCAATAGGGGTAACGAATACTCCTTTCCATTCATTGCCTTCTTTGATTCTGATGTTGTTGTAGCCCCAATGTAAGTCAAGGCATGTGAACATATCAGTGCCTTTAAGCCAATCAATGAGTGTGGGTATGAGAGGCAATGGGTATGCATTTTTGATGGTGCCTTCATTTAGATATCTGTAGTCCATAATGAGACATTTCTTCCCATTTTTTTTAGGTATAAAGAATACTGGTGTGATTTGAGGGGATTTGGATGGTCTAATGTATCCCTTCTTGAGTTCTTTTTCCATGAATGTGTGTACTTCTTCCATTTTGACATTGGAGAGTGGAATGACACAACCTTTCTTGGGAATGAAATCATCCTTTAGATCTATGGCATGATTCCAAGGTTTTCATTCTGGCATGCATTCAGATTCCTTTTCTGAGAACATGTTTAGGAATTCATGGTAAACTTCTGGTACCTTTCCTTTTAACCCTTCTTCAATAACTCAAATGGAGGGTCTCTTGCTGCATAAATGAGGAAGTGGGGGGTAGGGTCCACCACTGATGACTCAGCAGTATTCCATACATCTAGTAAAGGAAATAGTTTTAGTGTGCCAATCAATATCCAGATTATGACAGTAAAGCCAGTTGTAACCAATAATAAGTCTATGTGAACCAATCTTGATATGTAAGCATCTATGACCTCAAAATGGTTGTTTATTCTGATGATTAATTTAACCAAGTGGGTAACTTTGCCAATAGCTCCATTAAAGCCATCTGCATTAATAACTGCAATAGGATTAGTGATTTTGTACTTTTTAAGTCCATGTCTTTCTACATATTGTTCATCAAGATGCACTTGAATCCAATAGTGCCTGAACAGAGGATTTCTGCCATTGGTCACCATGTTTTTGCATCAACAGGGTTTTGACAGAGAATTCACTGCAAAAATGCAACATGAATCATCTTTGTGCAATAATAGAAGAATGTTTGTTGAGGGATTTATAGATAGGAGAGTTTTTGACTTGCCAAATAAGGGAATCAAGCATGCTACTTTTTAATTCTGACACTGTGCTCCAAGGAGTTGCCCTTTCAAAATAAATATTTTTATTGGCAAGAAGAATTGAAGAAATAGTACATATAGGGAAATTGTCCTTCATGCAATCTACCAACTGTTCTCACTACTAGTGTCTGAAGTGGTGGTATGAATGCCAGCACTAAGTGCAGCATGGGAAGGGGAGAAAGAAAGATTGTCTATTTGTTCACAGAGACCCTTATCATCTATGAACATTGTTCTTTTAAAGCCTCAGCAGCACAATGCTTAGCTTCTACTTCAAATTTATCTCTGTAGAAGGCCTTGGCTTCTGGGGACATAAAGTTATGCACAAATTGTGCATTGATAGAAGGTGGGGAAAATGAGGAAGGAGGAGATGGTGGAATTGGGAGAGGGCATGATGGAAAACATTGTTGAGCCATGTGTGCTGGCTCAGAAGGATACTCGTATAAACCAGTGTCCCAGTTCCAGATTGCTTGTTGACAAACCTGAGGTTGGTTCTGTCTTCTTTGTGGATTTTTGGAGCAATCTGGCCATATGTGGCCTACTTGTGAGCACCTATAATCCTTTCATGGAGTCACTTGCTGTGCTCCAATTTCCATGGGTGCTCCTCAGCCTGGTTGTGTGCCCATAGGCATGAAATGATGTTGCCCCTGAGGTGGGCATGGTGGACTTGGGTATTGGCCCCCTTGCAGCCTTGGATAATAATATTGCCCTTGCAGGCAGGAAGGTGGATGAGGGAATGATGAAGAAGGTTCTTGTTGGGGTGGACTGTGTTTGACTGCCATTTGCTCATACACTTTTCCTATGTTTCTGTATGCCATTATTAGATCGTCTAGATCATAAGTGGTGGAAGGAGCATTGAGTTTTTGCCTTTTATAAATTTTGAAATCTACTGCCTTCTTCAATAGCTCCATGGCAAAGTCGTTGTCTATATCTGCCTTTCTTTTTAAGACCTCAAACCTTTGCAGGAAGAGATCTATTGGATGCCTGTTTTATTTTAGAGCCTCCAGCTTCTTTAATGATTTGTGAGCCAAGATATCAATCTGGAAATAGTCCTTGATCTCTATTTGGAGTTGTGACCATGTTGGCCACATCTTTTCTCCTAAGAGATTGCCAATTGGATTATCAGCATTGTCAAACTCCTTATCATCTTCAGAGTCCAAATATTTTTCCAGAGTGATCTGGGCGAATCCATCTGCCTTCTTTTCAAACCTGGA
This sequence comes from Boletus subgraveolens, assembly GCA_038092555.1. Taxonomy (NCBI): domain Eukaryota; kingdom Fungi; phylum Basidiomycota; class Agaricomycetes; order Boletales; family Boletaceae; genus Boletus; species Boletus subgraveolens. The sequence goes on along the minus strand of JBBPQP010000360.1, from coordinate 12,509 downwards.
GAGAACTGCAATAGCTCTCAATTTGTTTGATTTCCATTGTTGGGCTGAAACCCAGAGGCAAAGCTTGATCCACCATAATCTAAACTTGGCTCTATCACTGTCCCACTTGTCTGGGTCAGCGATCTTCTTCATCACCAATGATCTTTCAGATTCTAAGTTTAGGTCTCAAATCCATGAGACCAAATCATTGATATCTAGGTTGTTTGACATTGTCCTTGCTGTTACAGTTGTACCCTAACAACAGGATTATCCTACTAGCAACTTGCCTCCAGCACAACTATAGGCAATGCTTACACTGGAACCACCTGGAACCATTCTAGACAACCACCAACCCTCCTCACATGATAACCACCACCCCCATCTCAATCAGAGGATAGCTCTACCTTCTGATGACCTCACTATAGGATATATGAGTCATTCCTACCTCCTCTAACATCAAATAGGCCAATGTTTGCATCACAACTACATTGTTCCCTCCAGACTATTACTCTCTTCTCTGCCTATCATAGACTTGCCCCTGATCTCCATAAGTAGCAGTACTACCTCCTCCCTGGTCCTCACTACCTGTACCCAGTTACCATCATCAGTTTCATCATGCTATACACCTGTACCATTATATCACCTTATTAGGCAATCTTCCCTTACTTAGACATTCCTATATATAGCCTAGCACAGCACCACAGTTGTATATAAACCCTGACCCTTAGTAGAATAGTTCTCCAGCTAGTTCTACACTCCTGTACAGTCATCTACTGGCTATACAATCTCCAAAGCATATTTCTTAGTGTTCTCTCACTTGGATTCTATAAGTCTTAACCCACACTTTTAAGTGGGTGGTAATAAGCTCAATCCATCCAAGATACATCATGACTACTACCATGCCGCCACTTCATCAGTGTCTCCTATTGTTATGGTTGTACCCTAATCATAGGACTATCCCACTAGCGGCTTGCCTTCCATGCAACTACAGCTAACACTTACACTGGAACCATCCTAGTCAACCTATGACCTCTCCTACTATGGAAGAACCCTAGTCATTCTTGGTACACTCCAGCCTCAACAGCACTTACACTCCCTATGGCACCACCACCTAGACGACCACCCATCCATCCTATTTGGAGGACACCCCTCATCCCGTCCTACACAGAAGAGTCAGCATCTCTCCGATGACCTCACTAGCACTGCATACGAGTCATCCTCACTCCCTCTAACATCAGATTGGCTGATGTGTCCATCATGAGTCTGTCATGGTCATCCTTCCTTGTCGGACCATCACTCTCTTCCCCACCTATCACAGACTCTCCTACTATAGAAGTACTACCTTTCCTTTGGTCTCTTACACCTGTATCCACATATAACAGTTGGTTTCACCTTGCTATGCATCTGTATCCATATATCACCTTATTAGGCAACTTCCCTTACTTAGACATTTCTATATGTAGCTCAGCATAGCTCTCCGGTTGTATATAAACCCCGGTCCCCTGTAGAATAGCTCCCCAGCTAGTTTTACACTGGTGTACATCTTCTTGTGCAATCTCAGTGTATTCCCTAGTGTTCTCCCACTTGAACTCTATAAGCCTTGACCTGCACTTCTAAGCAGGTGGTAACAAGCCCGATCCCTCCAAGATATGTTGCCTTTGCCATTACACCTTGGCTTCGTCAGTGTTTCCTATATGGTTAGGACTCTGAATGCTAGGGAATCGCTAGCATTGTAATACCTATATGGTTAGAAGTCAGAATGCTAGGAGATCGCTAGTGTCCATAACACTTGCTTCTTCTTTGGCTGATAAAAACTAGTAAAGAAAATTGAGATCCTTACTGTGCAGTATCTTCCAACCACACTCTGGGGACTCAGCAAATGAAACTACATAAAAAATACTTCTTTGACTGGAGGTAATATCTTCTCTGTAAACTTTGATAACAAGTTCTCTGGTGACCACAGCAACCAGGAACAAAACTACACATATACCACTGGGAACCACAGAAATCCCAGGGTGTGACTAAACATAAGAAACTATGAACTGATGCTCTACCTCTTGAATCACTTCAAGGACTACCAGTGTTTGGAATAAGCTTGGCCTAAGGCTGCATGATGGCAGTGGTTCCTTAGTCGCTTTATGCAAATGAGGCACAACCCTCATGCTGATATCACCTCAAAGAAGGGACTGAGAAGTTTCTATCTAACAAGACTAAAGCTTGGGCATCAAGACCCATGTCCTAAAAGTGCAGACATAAAGAAATAGAAATCTTAGGAAAGCTCCCGTGGACAACCTCCTTAATCCTAGAGTCCAGGTAGTGTATAATAGTCTAATCCAAGTGTTATGATCGCTTTTGCAACCACTAGCCAGACTTCAACACAGAACACCAATCTGGCGAATAAGGGACAAGATGGAAAAAGTATAGCCTTGGTCCTTAATCAATGTTCAAGCCTGAACTGTAGATACCAGGTAGACACAATGACAAGTGGATTAGACTAAGGTGTTATGGTATAGTGTACAGGTATATATACTAAGAATGAGTGTGCATGGACCAAGTGCTGTAATAGGTAATTACTAAATGTGGTCAAATGAAAGTATATGGGTGTGAGAAGATGAAGTTGATGATGGGAAAAGAAGTTATGACAGTGTGAGAGAAGAGCAGAAATTAAGTACATGTATCATGATGTCATTGTTGGTCATGTGACTTTCCCATGATCATATACAATGCATTGAATAATATGAAGTGAAATGAAGTGAAAGGATAGCTAAGTGAAAAGTTTTGAAAATATTACATATCATAACACACATGGGATCCACCATTCCAAATATGTACTACAGATACTACTTAATCAACTATGTTGTGTAAGTAGTCTGCCATCCCTTGGAGTCTGACCACATCCTTTTCATTGTCAATGATGTCATCATCACTAGGTTTATTGATATATATGCAATATAGTTCATCAAGTGCTTCACTGGGCTCTGAAGAGATCAGCTCATTAGGTTAGCATACTCAAAACCTCAAGACATGAAAACATACCCAATGTTGAACCCTCATCCTTGAGCACTGGTGCTGGGACATCACCCATATCACTGCAAATGAGTTCTTCATCCATGCTGTCACTAGTGTCATCAGTTGGGGATTCTTCATTTCAATCTTTATTACATGGACTGGTTGGGAGAGTAAAGACAAGACAAGTACTGATTTGTTGTCTGATGAGTCTGTACTTTTTCTGAATGCAATCTAAATGATACTGTATACAGTGACCTTCAAAACTGTTGCAATATTTGAATGCAATGTGGTGTGCAAAGCACACCACAAACACCTGTGGGAATTTCACTTAGCTTTGGTGGGGCCAAACAACATACATACCCCTGGCTACAAACTGGCCCCTGGATCATGTCATTTGGTCCAGTGGCTGTGGAGATTGTTATGATTTGTTGCTGATCATATCCTTTTTCTTTCTTTTCTTCATTGTCATTACCTCTTTTACCAAGTCCTTAGTTCAAACCTGGCTACAACCAGAATATGCATTCTCATTTTCCATGCTGACCTAATCTTCTCTTTCCATCACCTTCTACCATATTCTTTTATCAGTCAGCTTTCCTTCCATGATATTCCCTATAGTTTTTCAATTCGTCATCCCTTGATTACAAATCCTTCTCCCTCATTCTATGAGGTTCTATTTTCCTTTATTTGTCTTGTTCTTTCTCAAACATATTTAAACCCCTTGTAGCTCTACTTGTAAACCCCAAGTTAGACCTACTCGGTGTTAACTCATACCTTGTACTCTGACTTTGGGTCCCTAAGTCCTTGTTGTATTTTTGAGTCAATGCTCCCTATATTCCCTCAATGACACTGCAGTCTTTGCTGTAACCTTCATAATCCACTGTTGGAAGCCCCACAGAAGCTACCTTGTCCTTTGAAGGCCGTTGCCCTACCTTGAGACTGAGTCTATGTTTGCCCCTACCTGGATCAACCATAACAAAAGGTCTAACTTCTTGTTTTAAAGCTACCACTGCTGTAGTCTTCCACAATTTCCTCTTAACCACCCCCATCCACTCACTGGTGGTGCTCTCTCCCAGCCACAGATGAAGAGTCTGAACCCTCTGATCCTAGCCCTGAATGCAGGGAACCCTTGCCAGATTCCAATCCAGACCTTGAACTCCTGCTCTTCTAGGAGCCAGATGAAACTCTAGACTTATCCCACAACCTTTCCTCAACCCTCTACCTTCCTTGTCAACCAACACCACCCTCCCCCACCCCCACTTCATCTAAACCTCTTTTTCCACCACCACCACCTGCACTGCCACCACCACCACCACCACCCCCACCCTCATTCTCAAGGCCACCATTCATCTCACTGCTGACCATGTCTAGCACTGAACTTTGGATCACCACTCCAGAGAAGTACAACAGCTCATATGACACCACCCTGCAATGGCTCCACTCCATACAGTTCTACCTCTATGTCAACAAAGACATGTACAAGGATGATGATAAGCAGATCACTTTTGCACTGTCATACATGACCAGTGGGTCTGCCCTCACATGGGCAGCCACCTTCCAAAACTGGTGTATCACCAGGAACACTCTCACCCTAGGCACCTTCACTGACTTCGTGTCAGAATTCAAGAAGTCCTTTGAACACAAGGACATCACTGGCAACACCATCACTTGGTTATCCACCCAACAGATGACTAAAGGAAGAAACAGAATGTACTCTCTGTCCCTCAATGAATATATCTCCAAGTTTGAAAACCACACCAGAAGAGCCAGTATCACCAACCCCAATGTCCTGATCAAATATTTCTCCACAGGAATCTCCCCCACACTCATGAGGAAAATCATGGGAATGGACACTGTCTCCTCCACCATCACTGAATGGTATGCCAAAGCCATTCATTTTCAGACACAATGGGATCAGGCAGATAAGATTGCCAAGAGAAGCTCTCACCTAACCTACCACCAATTCTCCAATCCCACGATGCTTAAACCAAAAGATCCCAATGCCATGGATGTCAATGCTATCAAAGTATCCAAACTCACCCTGAAAGAAAGAAAGCATTGTATCACCAACAAACTTTGCTTCCACTGCCAAAGACCCAGCCACATGGGCAACAACTGCCTGACCTTTGCCAAGAAACCCTTTGAAAAGAAGGTCCAACAAGTAACCAAAGAAGCTGAAGAAATTCCTAGATTCAAAGAAGTTGAGAAAGACCCCAGTGTAAGAAGGGTGTCATTCACCCAGATGGATTTTTAGATAGGGAGACTTGATCAACGCAAACCACTTTCTTTTCTTTGTGTGCTATAACTGTACAATCTACAATAAAATCTATCCAAATCCCCATTCAGATTGTCATACCATCACACACCCTGAAAACCATCAACTCCTCCACCTTTGTGGACAGTGGTGCAGATATCTCCTACATTGACTGGGACTTCATCAAGAAACACCACCTCCCCCTCACCCAGTTGAAAGAATCATTACATGCCCAAAATGCCGACTCCTCCTGAAATAAGAATGGTGACATCCAGTTCTCCTGTCATCTCTTTGTCTCCTTGAATGACATTGTCCATCAAGTACAATTCTACATCATGGCCTGTGGCCAACAAAACATTATCCTAGGAGTCCCCTGGCTGAAGGTGACCAACCCCACCATCAACTGGTTCACCCAAACCCTCATGATCAAGGAATCGACTGACCAATCCTGGGACCTCTTCCACTCCCATGAAGCCAACAAAAATGGCACACCTCTGTGTTCTACTGACCATCCCCATGCCCCCCTCAACATGTCAACATTGACTCCATCTCTAACCCCCATCTTGAGGGATACTTTGACAGAGAAACAGAGACCCAATTTATTAACTGTGCTCTTGAAAACTGCACTTTATACCAAATCATCCATAGTGGCTACTACTTGGCTCCCCAAAGCTCCCTGTTCATTGCAAAACTCACCACTGCCATGGAACTTGCTGTGGAAGCCAAAAAGTCTAAATCCAAACCCATGCTACCCCTGGAGTGCCAACAGTTCACTTCTGTATTTTCCAAAGAAGTGACCAAACATGTCTCCCTATCATGACTGTATGATCATGAGATCAACCTTGACGAGTCCTTCATTCTGAAGATAGGGAAAGTCTATCCCTTATCCACAGATGAACAAAAGGCTACCGAAACCTTCCTCACTGAAAACCTTGCCTCTGAAAAGATCTGCCCTTCCAACTTCCCCCAAGCTTCTCTCTTCTTCTTCGTCAAAAAGAAGAATGGTGACCTTCATCCCTGCCAAGACTACCGCTACCTTAACAAACATACCATCCAAGACACCTACCCATTATCCCTCGTTTTCCACCTCATGAACAAACTACAAGATGCCAAAGTCTTCACCAAGTTTGATGTCCAATGGAGATACAACAACATATGGATCAAAGCCAAACATCAGTGGAAGGCTGCCTTCATTACCCATAAAGGACTCTATGAACCCACTGTCATGTTCTTTGGTCTCACCAACTCCCCAGCCACATTCCAATGTTTTATGAATGATTCCTTCTGTGATATGATCTCTGAAGGCTGGCTTGTTATCTACATGGATGACCTCCCCATCTTCTCCCCTGATCTGAAACCACATGAGGAATGGATTAAACATGTCCTATGATGGATGATGGAGCTTGACCTCCATCTCAAGCTTGAAAAATGCACCTTCACTGCTACCAAGGTGGAATACCTTGGGATGATCATTAAACTCAGTCAGCTCACCATGGATCCCATGAAACTCAATGGGATAGCTAAATGACCAATGCCAAACAAAGTGAAAAATTGCACTTCTTCCTGGGATTTGCCAACTTCTACTGCTGCTTCATCCCTGATTACTCCAAAGTCACCTGCCCCCTTATTGACCTCACCAAGAAATCCATCCCCTGGGCTTGATCCCCCACTTGCATGAAAGCCTTCAATGACCTCAAGGCCCTCTTCCTCTTTAAACTCATTCTCCACCTCCCCAATCTGTCCACACTCTTTGCCATCACTACAGACACCTTCAAGTTTGCCTCTGGAGCCATCTTTCTCCAAACCAACACCAACAGGGATTGGCACCCATGCTCCTACCTATTACAGTCGTTCACCCCTGCCAAACAAAACCACGACATTTATGACTGTGAACTCCTTGCCATCATCTGTGCCCTAAAAACCTGTCAACACTACCTTCATGGTTCCCTATTCCCTGTCCAGGTCTTCACAGACCACAAAAATCTCACCTACTTCTGCAAACTGCAAAATCTCAATCATCAACAAGCCTGCTGGCTTATTGACCTCACTGACTTCGACCTTACTATGTATGGTCCATGTCCCTGGCAAACTCCTTGCTGGTCCTGACACACTATTCCACCACACTGATCTCTTGCCCTCCAACACCTCCAAAAACAAGGGTGTCACTCTCTTGCCACCCTCTCTCTTCATTAACATCATCGATGCTGCCCTTCACCAGTACATCACTCACTCCTCCCAATCTGATTCTCTCATCACACAAGCCCTCCAATCTATGGATGAAGACATCCCTTCAGCCTTCTGCTCCCACCTCTTGGATTGGCAACTTACTGATGGTGTTCTTACCTACCAAGGACATGTCTACATCCCCACCAATGATGACCTCTGTCATTCCATCCTCCACCATTGTTACAACCATGAAACTGCTGGCCACCCTGGCTATCTGAAGACCCGCCAACTCATTGCTGCCAAATACTGGTGGCCTGGTCTCACCTCCTTTGTTTGCAAATACATTGAAGGCTATGCCATGTGTCAACACAACAAAGCCAACACACACCCCACCATCCCCCCCCTTACATCCATTAAGTCCACCTGCACCCACCCCTTTCAACAGATTTCCTATGATCTCATCACTGGTCTCCTCTTGTTTGATGGCTTTGATATCCTATTGGTTGTGGTCAATCATGGCCTTACAAAGGGGGTAATTCTCTGCCCTACCAAAAGCTATATCACTGCTGAGGGAATCACTGCCCTCTTTTTCCACAAAGTCTATCTCTGTTTCAGACTCTTTGACAATGTAATCTCCAACCAAGGCCCCCAATTTGCCTCCACATTTGCAAAAGAACTCAGAAAAGCCCTGAATTATGACCTCTCCCTCTCCATAGCATACCACCCCCAATCTGATGAGGAAACTGAATGAGTCAACCAAGAGATTGAAACCTACCTCTGGATCTTTTGTGGAAACCATCCTTCCTCCTGGGCCAAATCTATCACCCATGTGGAGTTCACCCATAACCACTGCCCCCACTCTGTCACCAATCAATCTCTGTTTTACCTCATGATGGGCTATGAACCCCATGCCCTATCCTCAGCTCTCCCCAACTCCCTACTCCCCACCATCGAAAACTGGATCAAACAGCTCACCGCCGCCTGAGATGAAGCCCTCATCTCCCATGAACTTGCACACCAGGTAATGGCATCTCATACCCAATGACACTTTTCTCCATTCAAGAAGGGAGACAAAGTCTGGCTTGAAGCCAAGAACCTAAAATGATCCATTGTCAATCCCAAATTCACCCCCAAATGAAAAGGACCCTTCACTGTCACTGAAGTCCTGTCCCCTATCACCTACCAACTCTGACTCCCCAAAACATGAAAAATACACCCCATGTTCCACGCTTCTCTCCTATTACCTTATCACAAAAACTCTTTTTATGAACCCAATTTCCCAGCTCCACTGTTACGGATGCTAGCAATCTCCAGGTGTTCAAGCTTCTAACTGTATAGGAGTTACTGACATAGCAACACCATGGTAGTGGTAGCGACGTATCTTGGAATGGTCAGGCTTATTACTGCCTGTTGAAAGTACAGGGTAAGACTTATAGAGGTCCAAGTAGGGAACACTAGGGAATACACTTGTTTGTATACAAGAAGAGTACAGGAGCGTAGAACTAGCTGGGGGGGCTATTCTACAGGTGTCCAGGATTTATATACAACTGTGATGCTATGCTAAGCTACATAAGGAAATGTCTAAGTAAGGGCCAGTTGCCTAATAAGGCGATATACTGATACAGATGTGTAGCAAGGTGAAACTGACTGTTGTATGCAGATACAAGTGTAAGAGACCAAAGAGGAGATAGTACTTCTACATGGAGAGACCAAAGAGAGCATCCATGATAGATGGAGAAGGGGGTAACAGTCTGAAGAAGGTGGGTTGTGACAGAATTGTGATGGAAACATCAGCCAGCCTAATGTTAGAGGGAGTTGGGATGACTCATATGCTGTACTAGTGAGGTCATCAGGGTGAGGCTATTCTCCAAGTAGGATGGGAGTGGTCATGGTCATCTAGGTGGTGATACAGTAGGGAGTGTAGGTGCTGCCGTGGCTGGTGGTAGGATGAGTAGGGTTCTTCCATAGTAGGGGAGGTCATAGGTTGTCTAAGATGAATCTGGCATAGGCATTAGCTGTAGTTGTGCTGGAGGCAAGTCACTAGTAGGATAACCCCGTAGTTAGGGTACAACTGTAACATCCACCCCCTGACCTGGTCAAAGGGGAAGAAGAATATGAAATTGAAATTGACTGTATCTTATGCCACCGTGGAACCCCATCATCCTGTTCCTTCCTGATCTGATGGAAAAGATACTTTCCTGAAGAAGACTCTTGGATTTCAGAACAGAACTTGAAAAACACCAAGTCTGCTCTCCTTGACTATAAGAAACAACACCCCAGGGCATTTCCCCCATCTCCAACTCATTCATAAACCACCAACATGCCCTGCTCTGACTGACTTTCTGTATCTTTTGTTTCCCCTATCTCCAACACCATTAACTCAGTACACAACTCTTCTGTTTCTTCTGTTTTGTCCATCCCTTACTCCAACACCATAATTGATGACATGTCTCATCCTGTTACCCCTATATCCTCACCTGACCATACTGTATGGCCTCCCACTGTGAAAAGGCCGCTGTCCCCCAATGAATCCCTACTCCCAACTCCTATCATCACCATTGATGTCCCAATGGCCACCCACTGCATGAGGGAAGACCTCCCTGACACCAAAGTAATTGATTGGCTCTCCACCTTCCTCACTGAATCACACCTTGCCCTTCCCATCTCAGCCCACCTCAACCTCACCTCACCCCTGTACTCTCTCTACCAGGCCTTTTTTCAGAATGAAAGGCTATGCCTGTTCCATATTTGCCCTACCTCCACCACGGAACTTGCCCTTCATGCCACCATTCTTTCAGATCTCCACTGGCAGATACATATAGGAATCCCTCATTGTCATCATGCACCAGTTAGGCATGGACGAGTTCCTCATCAACCTCGACCAATACTGCAAGGAACAGGTCAACACATGATGACAAATCCATGAAGCCACCCAATTTATCTGCACCCCATCCACATCATTCTCCCCCCTCAACTCAAAAGAAGAATGTATCATTGAAAGAACTAAAGTCTACTGGACCAGAGCTGATAGGGCCTTATCACTCCCCTCCACCCACCCTAGGTATGCCAAAACCTGCTGCCAATACCATCACCTTGGGCATTACCGGATCAGCTGCCACTCCTATCAATGTTCCACCTGCCTCATCTGGGCACCTGAACATGTTCTCGCCCAATGGCCCCTTTGACGTGTCCCACCATCTCCATTGACCTTGTCATCCTCCCATGGTTCCCACCACTCCTCCTCATTATCAACCCACAGCATCTGTTTCATCCCACAACCACATATGCACACTATCCAACCCTAATGCCACACTCACCTCCCTTCTGCAATCGACCATGGAGATGATGTTATGATATGTAATATTTTCAAACTTTTTCGGGCTTAGCAATCTTCAACATTTCCTTCATCATTATTCAATGCATTGCACATGACCATGGGAAAGTCACATGACCAACAATGACATCATGACATGTGTACTTAATTTCTGCTCTTCTCTCATACTATTATCTCTTCTTTTCCCATCATCAACTTCTATTTCTCACACCCATCTTCTTTACTTTGACCATCTTTAGTAATTACTATTTCCAGCACTTGGTCTGTGCATGCAGTCATTACATATATAAACCTGTATACTATACCATAGAACCCCAGTCTAATCCACTTGTCATTGTGTTTTGCCTGGCATCTACAGTTCAGGACTTGAACCTTGATTAAGGACGACAACTCGTTTCTCCTGCCAGGCTTATTGGTGTTTGCCTGAGTCTTTGTCCCGGCTAGTGGTTGTTTGTTAGAGCAGCTCACAACACTTGGATTAGACTAATACACTACCCAGGCTCTAGGGTCAAAAAGTGCCATCAGGGGCTTCTCTACATCTTCATTTTCTTTATGTCCGCCCCTTTAGGATGTGGGTTAGCAGCCCAAGCTTTTGTCTTGTTAGATACTACTTCTCAGTCCCTCCTTTGAGGTGATACCAGCGCGAGGGTTGTGCCTCGTTTGCTAAGACCGACTAGGGAACAACTGTCATCATACAGCCCTAGGCTGAGGTTATCTCAAACACTGGTAGTCCTCGAAGTAATTCGAGAGGTAGAGCGTCACTTTCATACCATTACATTTTAGTTTCCTTTTGCCAAAGAAGAATTCCCAGGCACTGCAGTCCCTGTGGAAATATTGGATATAGTCTACTCAGGCTTTCTGTGGACCCTGAGGTTGTTTTATATGTAGTCTGGTTCCTGGGTGCTGCAGTCCTCAGAGAACTTGTTATCAGAGTTTATGGAGAAGAAGATATTATCTCCAGTCAAAGAAGTACTTTCTACGTAGTTTTGCTTGCTGAGTCCCCAGAGCGTGGTTGGAAGATACTGCGCAGTAAGGATCTCGATTTTCTTTTTAGCTTTCCCCATCAGCTGAAGAACAAGGACAAACAAGGATGTTGTTAGATATTGACGACTTGGTCACACGGATTCATGACCTAAACTTAGAATCCGAAAGGACATCAGTGACAAAGAAGATTGCTGACCCAGACAAATGGGATGGTGACAGAGCCAAGTTTTGATTATGGTGGATCAACTTCGCCTATGGGTATTGGCCCAATCATGAAAATCTGACAAGCTGAGGGCTATTGCCATGCTCTCATGCTTCAAAAAGAAGGCAGAAGGATTCGCCCAGATCACTCTGGAAAAATATTTAGAATCAGAAGAAGAAAAGGAGTTCAATGCTACAGGAGCTCCCACTGGATCTCTTCTTGGAGAAAAGGCCTGGCCCACTTGGGGACAGCTTCAACAAGAGATCAAAGATTATTTCCAGATCGATATCTTGGCCCATGAGTTTTTAAAGAAATTAGAGGCTCTTAAACAGAACGGACACCCAATCAACCTATTCCTGCAAAGGTTTGAGGTCCTAAGAAGGGAGGCCAATATAGATGACCACTTCGCCATAGAGCTACTGAAAAAGGCAGTAGACTTCAAAATTTACGAAAGGCAGAAGTTAAACGCTCCTGCATCTACCTTCAACCTGGACGAGCTTATGACCAGGTACCAAAACATAGGTAGAGCATACAAGCAAATGGCTGTCGAACATGGTCCTCCAAGAGCAGGACCTTCTTCTTCA
>JBBPQP010000359.1:0-28670 GCA_038092555.1 Boletus subgraveolens | reverse complement strand
TTCTCGATCTTACCGTCCCTCTTGGAGTCCGAAGCGCTCCTCCAAGTGATGTTTTACGCGATTTACAACATTCTCTTGTTGACGGAAGCGGCGGGGACGACGCCACCATCCGCGGAGGCGATTCTCGATCAGGGATTCTACCTTGTCATGATCGCGCTCGTGGAGCGCGCGTCGGTGTTTAGCCATCTGTCTGCACTCAAGATTTTTGAGGACGGCAAGAATTTGATCGATATCATTTGTGCGATGGAGCATGCGGAACACTTCAAACCCTACACGGCTCGCGTGGGATGGATTTTAGGGGAAATGTCCAAGTTTGTGCCGGAGGAAGTGCAAGCGCATCGCAAGGGTGTCGCGGTCGTGGAATCTGGCGTAGACACAGAGACGCTCAAGAAACGCGCGGCAAAGGCGCGTCAGGAGGCAATCATGGCTCAGATGAAGGCGCAACAAGCGAGTTTCGCGATCAACTTTGAGGATGTGGATGACGATGAAGACGAAGAGATGGAGGAGACACCAGAAGAGCTGGTGCAATATGGTTCGTGTATCGTATGTCAGGAGGATCTCAACGACTCGAAGCCGTGGGGTACGCTTGGGCTCGTCCAGCCCAGCCGTCTACTCCGGAAACATCCCGATAGCCATAGCGCGTATCTCAACGAGTTGATGGGGATGCAGCCCTCGCTCGATCGCAGCTCCCATCGTCCACCACCATCGACTTTCCCGTCTGTGGACGTGAACCACTACGAGGACGTCACCCAGTTCGCGCCTAACTTTGATGGTTTCCCGGCGCAACATACCCGCTTTGGCTTACACGCGTCTATGTGTGGCCACATGATGCACATGGAGTGTTTCCAAGTCTATAACACGTCCGTTCGTCAACGGCATCGTTCACATGCAACACGCAACCATCCAGAGAACATTCTTCGCAAGGAATACATTTGTCCATTATGCAAGAGCCTAGGCAACATCATTCTCCCGATTTCTCGGTCATCGACACTCCCTGCTACAACCGTCCTGTTCCCCGACTGGATCCGCGCGGTGGGGATATCGATCCTCAAGTCCAAACCCGACACGGTGATGGATTCATTGCAGTTCCGGAATGGCACTGGCGAGTTCGTCTTTTGGAGCGCGCAGGATCCCAACTATGCCGTGCAGATTCGGCGTGGGGAAAACTTTGAGACGTTCAAGATGTTGGAGAGCGTGATGAACGTGGCCAAGACCGTCTCGCAGCAGACACGTCATCTGCGAGAGAGACCGGAGCCCGATCCGAGTGAGAGGGGTTCAGGGATTTATTTACCGGAGGAGCTCATCGGGTACACGATCGCCTCGATCGAGGTGGCGACACGCGGGACGGGTATCAGCTCGAGTGGGAACGTTGCGGACGGCTTGACGGAGACACAAGTACGGATGGTTCGGTCTCTGCTCGGATGTATGGCCTCTTTGGCGAAGATAGAGCTGGAAGGACGACCAGACGGAGGGAAGGAGGGGATCAAACAGGCCATTATCAAACGCCTACTGCCGGAGTGGAGCAGGACATCTCTCACGTCGTATTCGTATCCCTTGCTCCTCCGTGATCCATTTACGGTCCTCGTCGAGACGGCTGCCGTTGCCCCAGAGATGCTCCAACATGTCCTCGTGCTGTGTTACTATGCATGCCTGGCACGCACCGTCATCGGAATGGTCTATGTCTTGAACAAGGCGCGGTCTTGCAATTCCGTTCAAGTCGTGTCGCGAAGCCATACAGACCTATTTGGCGACGTGCGGATGTTCTTCATGTCTGTCGTCCGTCATTCGCCTGTGTTTGAACACACCGCGACGCTTGTCTTTGAGATGTTTGGCGAAGCTCGGATCGAAAAGTTGTTGTACGCGTTCACGTTGCCTTTCCTCCGACGCGCGGCCATTCTCTGCCGTTCCGTCCTTCCGAATGCGTTCGCGACACCGTCGCCGGGTGGTGGTGCAGATGATAACGAATACCGGCGTCTGCTCACGTTGCTACACATTCCCCCGCTATCGGATCTACCCAACCAAGACACGCTCCAAAACGCGCTCTCGGGTTGGTGTGCACACTATGGCCATTCCCATGCGGCATCGCAGCTCAACTGTGGCGTCGTCCTGGACTATCCCGCTGTTTACCGCCTCGCACGACTTCCGATCGTGCTTGACAATTTGTTCAACGGGAGGGACAAGGTGATGCGTTGTGCGCGGTGCAATACTGTACCGACCGATGCGGCTATTTGTCTGATATGCGGTACGACCTGTTGTATGCTCAGTCATTGTTGCATGGACATTGACTCAAACGGGCGAGGGGAATGTAACATGCACACGCGAGAGTACGTCGAACCCCCCCATCGATGATGGCTGATAGTTGACGCTGGCGGTTTAGGTGCGGCGGCGCGATAGGGTTGTATTTCATCGTCAAGCGGTGTTCCCTGCTTTACCTTTACGCCAACAATGGGTCGTTTGCGCAGTCGCCTTACCTGGACGTACACGGAGAAGTCGATATATCGATGAGGTAGGTTTGCTTGCCCGTTTTTTTGGTTGCGTGCGTTTGGGTACTTGAACTGTGAACGTTTATTTTTCTTTATAGACGGGGGCGACGACAGTATATCCATAATCCGCGATGGGAGGAAATACGAAAGACGTGGCTCAACCATGGTATTCCGACGGCCGTCGCGCGGAAGCTGGAGAGCACGGTCGACAGCGGTGGATGGGAGATGCTGTGAAAACGATCATGGTAATCCGCTTCTGTCCGAATCGGTCAAAAGAAACATTGCCATTTTAGCATTTCGTGTATTACAATCACATATTTATGTACTTGAAACAGAGGTAGCGCTTAGATTGAAAAGAGTTTCGTCGAATGGAAAGAAGAGGGGAAGTCAAGCTGTGTGACTGTTTAGGAGGGCACCCTTGAGTCTGGTGACAGTTCGCTCTAGCCCGAGTACGTCGATCGTTTCAGGGACGGTCGGACCAGTCTGAGGCAAGGAACTAGGGTGAGGAAAGAGGTGGAGAGCCGTGAAAAGAAAGGGACTGACCTTCATTGCGGTCAAAGCGTGCCGAAGCGCCGTCATAAAGATTTTTTGCTTGAGCCCGGTCACATCGCAAGCGGTGTGAAGGAGAGACGAGAGATCGGGAACACCGGGGGTGTCTGACTCGGCCTCGAGGCGAGGGAGGGTGACCTCTAGAGCGTGACCTACGTGCAGATGAAAAAAAAAGGCGAAGCAAGGGATGTATAGGTGAGTTCGGTCAGAGGGGATGGGAGATGGGTTGGTCCTCACGATAATCGTCGCTCGATATCGACTTGCTCATGAACTGCGCCTCGGGCGTCGCATAATTTGGATCGACGAAAAAGTAGGGAGACAAGCTGGGCACGTCCTGTATGTTGGTTATCCGTCCCTGGTTATGGATGGGTGATTAGCTGGGTCTCGAGGCAGGCCAAGTAGGTGTCACCTGTAACACGTGGATGACCTTGGCGATGTATTCTGGGGTCGTGTATTGGCTGTCGAGGAGACGTCAAGCCAACGTACAACTTTTGGCCCATCTTGCAGGACCTACCTGGCCGGGAAAGAAGCTCGTACGAGATCGTGTATCCTGCGTGCGTGATACAACGTTCCCTGGTCATCCTTCCAGCTCCGCATGAGATGGTGTTTGTTAAGGTATTCAAGTTTGGCGGGTTCCAGAACTTGTCGACGGTGCGTCAAGGACGCGAGATCAAACTTTTTTCGAGACGTTATTCCATCAGATTAAGAATGGTGGAATGTACAAGACGCACCTGCTCAATGAGTTCTGGCAGCGTCAGGATAGTGGTACTTTCGGGACTCCGGGTGGCAGGAGTCGTATCCAAAGGGGAGCGTGCTGCTTGTCCCCAGCCCGCCAAGGCTAGCCAGTTAATCAATGCCTCTGGCTCCCATCCCCTTTTCTAGTGTTCTGGATGAATGTGGAGGCGGTGATGGATAAGCATGACCGGGCAACATACCATGAATTCCATGACCCCGACGCTACTCGTGCGTTTTGACATCTTGGAACCATCAGGATTCAGCAATATGGGGAGATGTGCAAAATGAGGCGGTTTCAGCGAAAGGCAAGAATACAAGTCAAGGTGTAACGGAAGAGACGGAAGCCATTCCTAGGAGGGTGATGTGTAAAGAAGAATGTGCTTGGAGGGACGGAAAGGACTTGCCTCTCCTCGGATTACGTGGGAGATGCCCATCTCGTGGTCATCGACGACAGAAGCCAGGTGGTAAGTAGGGAACAAGTCGGACTTGAGGAGGACGGGATCGGTTGGCAGAGAAGCATGAGCATCCCGCAAATCCCCAAAGACGATGTCTTGCGCGGGAGTGCGTTCAGGGAGCCTGTCATCCTGGACGAACGGTCGAAACTTGGGAGAGTAGGGCCAACACTCGGATAATGACATACGTTGAGCCTGACGATGGACTTTTCACCGGCACGGACGCGCCTTGCGACCTCTTCTTCAGTAAGATGAAGACATGCCTTGTCATACGTCGAGTTGGATCCGGAACGAGCTAACCTCTCCCTTGTAGCAGTGAGCTTGTCTGGAGAGCAGAAACAGCGGTATGCGTGACCTGACTGTGGGAGTAGCTGAAAGGGAAAGATACTATGGCAGCGACAGTGCATACCTCCAAGAGTCGATGTGCGTACAAGCGATACAAGTCTAGACGCTCTGACTGCCAGAGAGTCGGTGAAGAGGGACATGGAGTCAATAGCGATTACATACCTGATGATACGGTCCATGTGGACCACCCAACCCAGGGCCTTTTGAAGAAAAGCACGATCGTCAGAGTCTTAGCGCTCAGATTCTAGGTTAAACTTCACCAAAATCATAGGAGAGCCCGGCCCAATTCAACGCTGACCGAATGCCGTCGACAGCTCCTGGAACATACCGGGACTGCACAGGTGGAGTGTGAGTTTGAGGGTAGAAAGGCAGAGAATACAGCGCACGGTGTCGGTGTCTTCAATTCGAAGTATCCACTGACCACCATGTTTCTTCGCGAAAAGATGATTGTAGAGGGCTGTACGAAGACCACCGAGGTGCAAAGAGCCAGTCGGAGAGGGAGCAAAGCGTAATAATACTGTCATTATAGTATCCGTCTCAATTCTGGTCGCGACCGTTTTGACAAGGTATGACCATTGACAAGTGGCGGTGCACTGTAAATGGGGTTATTGCTGCCAGGCTTGAAATAGGCTTAGTGTCATCATCGTATCCAGCTCCATGTGGAGCCTTTTACTGACGGTTACCGACAGCAAGCAGCATGTCGGATCTGACTGTCCTCGTCTCACCTACACCAGTGTATCCCAAACAGAACCCGTTGGGTTTCAATTTCGCCCGTCGAAGTCAAAATGACCTCTCTCGGCCGGTCATGGTCACTCTGGAGAGCGTCGACTCAGACGAAGACGGACCTCGTTCGCCTGTCGAAGTTTCCGACTTGAACTCGGCATTTCTTTCACCCCCAAGGAGGACGTACAAGTCATCGAGGTCTCCATCTCCCCAGCGGCCTGCTTCAGCTCCTCCTCTCACAGCTCTGCCAACCTCCTCGGAACCTACTTCACCCGTAGTGGACGTACCCAGGCGTGTTTTCTCTTCGTCTACGCCAACAGACAGGAGTCAACTCTCTCCCCCACCTCCCCCACTTTGTGAGTGCACGCATGGCATGTCCTTCACGGATGCTCTAACGTATCTTTGCAGTCCGCCCTACTACGTTTTGGCGGAGGACAAAACGGTCTGGTGTAGCAAGCGCCTCATACTCCCCATCGTCACATCTTATTCGTCGGTCCACCTTTATCGCTGCTGGTCTCTCATTGGATAAGCCTGAAGCGGACCTATCTGCCTTTGGAGTGGAATCTCGGGTACAATTCATCGTGCTTGGTCCCGACTACAACCCACAATAGCGAGTCTCCCTGGCAGGAAAGCATGGTGTATATACAACCACTGGGTACAGGATCTACTACTTCGTTTAATTGCTCTACCTACATCGTCCCGTCCAGGTGCTGTCAACCGGTACAGAATCAATCAAGCAATTCCATCGGTACCAACCACTTCATACGATTACTGGTGGCCGTATTATGCAACAGGAGACACATCGACTTTGGCTCCTTCTACGGCTACCTCGGACACCGATCCAGATGTAGCCACCAGTGCTCAAGATGCCGATCTCTCAAGCGACATTTCCACCGTTCCTTTAATTCAGATCACTGCGCTACCCCCAGCGACGACATCACCCCAAGCTGTCTTGCCCAAGCTTCCGTACCGTCGCCCGCTGAACATACTCTATCTCATCCCTTTATTCATCGCACTCGGTGTCGTGCTCGGTGCCATCACTGTCGCAATCTTACTCAAATGGCGAGAAAACCGACGTCGTTTACTTCGTACTTCAACTCTCTTGCCTGGTCCTCCTTACGTCCCAGCAGAAAATGAAGTTGAAGATTGTTTGCTCGTTCATGGATATCCGAGTATGGAACAGGTGTCTCTTTTCGCCGCTGGCACGCCTAGCAAATTTACCATTCATGGTTCACGATACATACCCAAACGAACGCTTGCGTGGAAGACCCTTGACGCAACACAGTCGCCTCATACACAGCCGACGTACACTCAGACTATCGTTCCCTCGAGCGATGGCGAGAGATTTACGGTGGTCACACAGGAAGATCCATTCCTTGTAACATCCTCCATTGTTATGCGGCAGTCTCCCAAACCATCGAACGGTGTCTCTCCGCCAAAGATATATATTTCACCGTCACTACCAGAGCCCACCTCCGGAGACAGCTCCAGTCATCGCAAAGCACAGGCTGAAATTTTACCAAAGCCATTCCGACGCAGCATGTTTGACATCTTGAAACTCAAAGGCCCTTACTACCGTACGCCTAGTGTACGCCAGGAGTATGCCGTCCTCGCGCCAGACGGTGAAGCTGCTGATGACCCCCCTACAAACCAAGTGCGCCAGGTCAGCAGCTTAAAGACAACGGAGACGACTGCACTTGCCGGCGAAAGTCATTACCGCAACGCGCGCCGCTCTCTGGATGGTGGTTTTTACATCGGCGACGTGGAGGACGCACTCGGGCTACTTGGCTCGCAGGACAACAAGCAAGATCTCGTAGATGCGACAATAGTTTTGCCAAAGCGGTCATTCCGCCTCAGGGAAGGCGCGTTACCTTCTCCCACTCAGGGTGAAAAAATGCAGAAGCCACGCAAGGTGACTCCGTTTTCCTCCGAATTCAAAGGGTCGCCGAAGGAGGGCATATACAGCGAAGACCAGTCAATAAATACGCATAAGGGGGACGAAATCGAGGAGAAACATTCTGACATTTACACGATGGCACCTCAACGTCGCCGTCCCCGAACACCCCACAAAAGGTTATTGGCCGATGGTGCCTCCAGGCGGTCTTCAGCTCCTGATACGCATGCATCAGTCTTACCTCTCAGTCCCCCATCGTTGATGTCACCGCCTCTCGAAAAGTCTCTCTTTTTCACATCATCATTGTCATCGAGTGCGTCTCTCGCAAGCCGCACGAATGCCCTTCCTGCCATCAGTTCTTCGCCTCTGCATCATCCAGACAAGTCACCCGAGCTTTCTCTTTTCCCGTTACCGTCTAAGAAGATAAAGGCAGCGAAAAAGCTGCGGACCAGGAGGCCGGAGCCTCCCTTGCCTTATCCCTCATACCCCGATCACGTTCATGCGCGGCGAACTCTGGGAAAGCATTCCACCTCTGCTGACACGAAACGGCGCTCCGTTTCCCCTGGTTCTCCAAAACCAAAGGGTCATTCTACTAATGTAACATCCCGAGAGAGTACGACGGGCATTTATTCACTTGGGTCGTTGTCACCAACGACTCTTGCGATTGTATTGGCTTCTTCCTCGAGCTCCGATATGCTGACCAAGGTCAACGACATCGTTGCTCAGGGTTATACCAAGAAGCGGACGTCTATGGGAGGAGGAGGAGAGGAGGTTGCGGCGAGCTTTCCTGATTCTGTCTGATACCCGGAGCCTTCTCATGGATGCTGGGCATAGAGGGAATCGGTCGGCGAAAGCATGATGATCAACATGTGCTCTGATCTAACTTTACAGTCCGTATAGTAGTAGTCTACGATAACCTATTTTGCAATTGATTTCCTGACGGTGTGGATTTGAAGGACGTCGTCTCACGTTGACCTCAAGGTCCTCGTGCGGTGGTGGGCTAGGCTCGATCAATTGTGCTCTTCGGTCTATCATATAAATAATATGATTAAAGAATCCACACACTATAGCCTGGACAACCTGTTCGGGTAAGGTTGAATGTTGAGCTTGCCCAGCCGGAAGCGCCATGAGCGATCTCTAGAGTCGTATCATATTCGACCTCCGATCAAACCGGTCCCGGCACGTCAAACTTCAACTTCATGGAAGACATGTGCCAAATGCCGAATCCGCAGACAACGCCTTTGCATCCCAGTAAACAAATCTGATATTACTGTGCAAGTATCGAGCCTGCGCAGTGCCTATGATCAGAGTGACCGTTTATCGGATCTCGCCGAAGTTTCAATTTCAGGTCTGGCCCCAAGTTGGGTAAATTACGATAATCTTATGCTAAGCTCTGGCAGAGACTCGGCGCGTGCCACTGAGGTTTGTACTAGGGCTGGCCAGGCGGCTGTCCAGCTTTCAGATATTCCATACACAAATCATTGGATCTTTACGGATGCATATTTAAAGGAAAAAAACCGATACTTTTCACCAACTTGGAAACCCCGCCTACTTCGAAGTTCGGCCTCGGTCTGCTGGCAAGCCATGCTACCTATCATTCGCAGAACAGGCGAAGCATCAGATCTAGATGTCCCTGACACACATTACAATCAGTCATGACGCACACGGTGGGACCATCATCATCATCATGAGAAATATATATCACTGTCGGTGGGGATTTGATAGGAAAGAGACCCACGAGCGCCCATTAGTGTTGCTCTCTAGCAGAACGAACGAATCGCGCATTGCTCAAGATCATTCGAGACAATTTCAACACCCAATATACGGCACAAACAGCTTCTCTCGCTGGATTTCGTGACGCTGTCTTAGTGCATGGTGGTACCGAGGTCGACTCCACTTTGCTCCAGGATTTCCGGTCCCATGTCCCACTTTCGAACTACGACTCGTACGAGCCATTCGTGAACAAATTCAACGTACAGCCGTGCAAGGAAGAGGAGGTCGAGAATCTTCTTTCCCCCGGACTTCCGGACTTTTTCGCAGTTTCTAGCGCTACATCTGGGACGACCCCAAAGATTCTCCCGAAATACAATCACCATGCAAGATTAAAGCTCCCGCCTCGCGGCTTGTTCGATCCAAATAGCAAAGATCCGCTCGCTGCCGTGGTGTGTACACGGTATAGGGACGTCAAGGAGGTAGAACGTGCTCCTGGTGAAGTCGTTCAAAGGATACCTGTCTGCATCGTAACGGGGGGATCAATTCGTCGAACTCTTGGATGGTATACTGACGATGAAAACCGGATGTCTCTTACCAGTACGTTTTTTCATCCTATCCTAGATGACACATACTAACGTCTTGCACGTTCTAGTCTCAGGCTATGCCGTACCGTGGGCAGCGACCGTTATTGGACATCTTCCTTCCTTCCTGATAATTCACGGTCTCTTTTTTCTCGCACGTCGAGATCTGAGCCGTTTCTTCATACCATTCCCGACGGTGTTCGTTGATCTCGTTCGTCGCATTGACGAGCAGTGGGATGTACTCGTATCCTGCATCAGGGATGGCACACTGCCTGATTTAGAAGGTATCGATCACGTTCGAGAGTACCTGCAGGCAAGTCGGTGGTAAATGAATCAGAACGTCATTACTGAAGCGCTACTCAGGCACAGTTCCATGCCAATCCTGAGCGCGCAGCAGAACTGCTTGAAATTGGGCCTCCGTTCTCCTTTGAAGGATGGTTCCTCCGTGTTTGGCCAAAGGCGAATGAACTTAGGACGGTATGTAGTGGCCAATTTGCTACTGTGGTTCCGAAGGTGTGTGGTTATGCGCTCTCTCATGATTGTCATATATTGAAACAACTCATCCAGGTGAGGTCCATTGTGGGACCAAATGTCTCCATCCATGGTTTCGTATATGGTGCATCGGAGACCATGATCGGGCTTCTGCACAATACAAACAAACTAGATGAATTCGTTCTTCACAGTGACGACATTGTTGAGTTCTTGGATGTCTCCCAAGATGAAACCCATGAAAACCTCTGCCAAGCAGTCAGTGTCTGACTTTCCACCTTGAATCTTTCGATGGCTCCCTAATTGTAGCTGTGACGCAGTGGGAAGTAGAAGTTGGCAAGCAGTACGAGCCGGTCTTGACGACTAGAGATGGCTTGTGGCGATATCGACTGGGCGATGTCCTCTTAATCATTGGGTTTGACACCAATCGTAACTCCCCAGTACTCCAGTACTTGGGCAGGAGATCGTCAGTATATCGTTATTTGTACGCGCCGAGCATGGCCTCTGATGATTGGTTTGGGACAGATTGATTATTCGCCTCCCATATGCGCAAATCACGGATGATCAGCTCCTAGCAGCTATTCAGGCCTTTAGCTCGGAAGATGCAATTCAAGTGCAAGAATTTACGACTGTGTTTGATGACCGCGTGTTACCGCCCACTGTGGGCTTCTTCGTCGAGCTCTCGGGACCCCTCGGTGCGTGACGCGACGCGCTCATATGCGCTTGCTCGTAAGCATGATGGATGAGCGATCACTTACCAATCCGATTACACGATAGGGTTGAACGTACACCTGGCACCGCAAAGATTATTCGATGCCCTCGTTGCCACAAACACCGAGCATCAGCATGCACTCGAGCACGGGCACACACGCCTGCCGACGATCCGCATTGTGAAGGCGGGCACGTTCGCGGAATATCGTCAGTGGAAGGGCGAGATTATCAATGTCGCTTCCGGACAGATCAAAGTACCCTTGGTGTTAGTCAATCCGACCGTGCAAGAATGGATCTTGGAAAGAGTTGTTCGGGAGCTCTGAGGTTGATGACTCCTGGAGACAACAGGGATCGAAGAAGATCGTGTAGCAATAGATTGTAGTTGCGTCTGTGATGGGCGTTCCGTACGACGACTAGCATACAGTATTTAAATTCAAATGGCAGTTGTCCACAACGAGTCTTGCAATTGCCGCATTGGCTTCTTCCTCGTCGGCGATGTCGTTCCCCGGAATTATACTAAGAAACGACTCGATCGGAAGTGGAAGGGATGCGACGGGCTTGCGTAATTCCATCTGATATAGGGCACTGGCCGGGGATTTGGGAGGGTGAATTACGGTAACTTTAACTAATCCACCAGTGGCTGCTGATTAATTAATCAGCGCTAGTTGTGGTCCGTGGAGCCAACCCCTTGGCTGGGTGGATTTTGGTGGATTTGGCACGGATAACCACCCGGCGCTCTCTACAGCTTGTACTATTCTACGATAAACTGCTTACGATGGAACTCCCCTGGCCTTATCAGGGTATCTAGCATTGAGGTGACCTAAGTTCCGCAGTGGGCTAGACTCGATCACTTGTGTTTGGCAACAAGAGCGGCCTACTGGCACGCTCTAACCCATCATCACCGCGGTATGGGAATACACTCAACTCATGCTCAATTAAACATGGTTGGATCTTTATCGCGAGCCATTAAGCCGAGAGGGTCTGGGTTTCGACGTGCATGAGTCTGTAAGGAATACTTACCAAATGACGACAACTTGAAACAAGCAAGGTTTTCTTGTTGCGCACTCCATATTATACTTGCCTTCACTCAAACTCGCGATGGAAGGAAGCCCCGAGCACATATTCTGGAAAGAGTTTGGGAACAATCTGAAAGTACGACACAGGAAGCTGCGCTTGATCAATAAAGCCCGCAGTATGCCAATGGTCGCTATGGACAACGCAAAGCTGACCAATTAAACCATCCAGTCCAACGGACGGAACTAACTAATAGGTCTGCGTGGGCTGGCGGAGCATGCATTATAGGGCTTGGGTATGTCATACTACACAGCACCTTGAGTGATTATTAAGATATGTGGTAACCGCTAGTGCGGTCTGGCAAGATGTCAGTATGAATCGTTAATCAAAGCAGAAACATGTCCTCGGATTCCGAGTCAAGTTTTCCGAAGTAATCCAGTGCTTCCTTGGGTTTTTGTGGCCTCGTATCCGTGGAGGAATGACTTGGAAGGGATAAGGTGCCATTATGGCCACTTACAAACCACAATGACTCGGGGTGGGACGCAGCACGGCGGGCGGTACTAGAGCTCAGGTAGTAAATCTGATTCCCGAGTCCGAGTCGGGTTCCACGGCCTTTCCGCTTCGATTAGCTAACACGTCCTTTTTTGGAGAGTGTAGTGGTTTCACAAGGGTGACACGAAAATGCCAGCATCAGAGTCAGCGGTCAAATAAAGCCGATGCCGGGCTCGAAATGCAGCGCCCTGAGCGCCTCCCTTGTCTCACCCCGCTCTACTGGGTTTTGTTGGCTGCCCCGCTCTCTGTAAGTCCACTGTCTTATTCCGCACTATAGAAGGCCCATGACACGGTTGATTCCTCCGCCCTATGATTCCATCATGCCAGGGTGTCCTATCTTTTCGTGCTTTCCCCGCTATAAAGCGTATACACAGATCAATACGACGATGTGGGATATGCGGGGCAATCATGCTGCTCAAGAACCGACGTCTTCGCATCCACGATTCCCGGCGCCGTTCAAGTACGTTCATCGGAACTGGAATTCAAAGATACATCCTAACCATTGCGAAATAGCTCTCGCGTTCCACCACAGATGAGGTGAGTGCGTATTATGTTATTCTCGTCTGCTTGATTCCAATTGTGTTGCATTGACAGGCAAGCAGCGCCGACATACACAGCGCCGTTCATCCCTCTCGGCTTACCCAGTGCGCCTCCACCAAGGAGGCCTGCTCCAAAGTGATTCACTCCTTTCTTACTGTAGAAATACATCGCTGAACGCTGTATCTCGCAGCACCCAGTAAGTGGGACCTTCGGCTGAAAGCGGGGTGATCTTCATTTCCCGTTTTTCAGTACGTCCTACCATACTTTCCCGCGTTCTACTATCGTTCCGAAAGTTATCACGGGGACATCTCTTCCCCGCGGCGCCCCCGGACCACCACCCCGAATGGCAACCCCGCAACCCATTCCAGTTCACGCTCCATCGCATCATCATTCGAGCCACCACCATCATTCCCACAAGAGCACGAGACACCATTCACATAGTGTATCAGCGGCAACATCTCGTCATGTTCACTACGCAGATGAAATACCTCAACCTCGGTCACGACAGATATCCGCCCAGAGTTCGCGTGTGCCCAGTCTAGTTCAAGCAGTTCCCGTCGCTACAACTTCTCGCCATTTGTACCCGAGTGTTTCTCAGAAGCCAACACAGGGACATCGCCGCCGAGCACACTCTACTGGAACTGCTACCGCACCTATGGTCGCCAATTTCACACCATCCCACTCGCAGCAACAAGTTCGTGCAACAAGTGGACATAAGTACTCGAGGTGTACGGGACGGAAGAAGGCACTGTGTGT
Organism: Boletus subgraveolens; assembly: GCA_038092555.1. Classification (NCBI taxonomy): domain Eukaryota; kingdom Fungi; phylum Basidiomycota; class Agaricomycetes; order Boletales; family Boletaceae; genus Boletus; species Boletus subgraveolens. The sequence goes on along the minus strand of JBBPQP010000359.1, from coordinate 15,133 downwards.
GAGTGAATAATGTTGTTGATGAAAAACATACCGGGACGATCGTTCAATTGGGTTGATATCCAGATTGGCATTAACTACATAGGTCAGAAGCGTGAGCTTCGCGGGTGCATCAATGATATCAAGAATGTCAAGCGCTTCCTTACCCGTAAGTTCTTGGTCGTCACAATTCAATGCTGCGTTGATCCATCGCTCCCTTAGGTCAATGGGGTTTCAAAGAAGGGGATATTGTCATGTTAATGGATCAGACTACAAACCCTCGACAAATGCCTACGAGGAAGAATATGATCGACGCTGTGAGATGGCTTGTAAAGGACGCCAAACCTCACGATTCACTGTTCTTCCATTGTAAGGATAATTACCATCGTGATTATTCGTGGCTGCAATCTGTTCTTCATCTAGATTCAGGCCACGGAGGCCAAATACCCGATACCCATGGTGACAAGACGGATGGATTTGACGAGGGTGGGCTAATATTTCTCCTGTTATGAAGGTTATCAGTTGAAGTGCGTCATTTTAGTGATATACCCAGTGGATTACAAGACAGCGGGGGTTATTATAGACGACGTGAGTCGGGTTGTCTTAAGATCATGCGTACGATAATGACAGATGGACAGGAGCTGCACAAACTTATGGTCTGCCAGATTTTTTTGACCGGCAGGGTTTGCCCATTGATTTCATGTAACAAAGGTGAAGCCACTTCCGCCCGGATGCCGCCTAACGGTGAGATTCTACGCATTTTCCGGGATCAGTATCGTCATTAAATGATCCCAATGTAGGCTGTTTTTGATGTATGATTCATTTCCTAATGGTGATTGCCTTCGTGCTCACAAGCTATCAGTCATGCCATTCTGGGACAACGCTTGGTGTGTACACTCACATTGCCTGCGAACCCGTGATTGATCATCTTCATGATCTAGATTTACCGTTTATGGTGTGTCAGGAATATCGTTTTGTGTTGAAAATGTACGACCTTCGTTTTGACAGTACCACCACGATGGGCGATTGAAGGAAAATCATATCGCTGAGCGTACACGGTCGCAGAGAATGAGTTCGGCAGACGTCATATCATTTGCAGCATGTAGGGACGATCAGACGAGCGCCGACACTGTCCAGGGAGGGGTAGCCGTTGGCGCGATGAGTTATGTGAGTGGATCTCAATTCGCTAGTCCGCGAGTGTCCCAGATCTAAATTGATATCGATATCAGGCTTTCTTGACGTCATTGGGTAAGTATTGTGCGCGCACAAGAAACCGATTCTTACCACTACGTCACAGCCCGGAAACCAGTGCAGAGTTATTTGGAGTTATTGTTATCTATTCGTGATATTGTGCAGCCACATTTTCAGCAGAAAGCGCAGCTGTCGAGTGGACATTACATTGTGCGTATTTCCATGGATGCGTCTGCGGTCTGGGGGTGACGGTAACTTTTATAGGATACTAACCTTCGATTTATTCTCTAAATAATCGTGAATGGACTTGGGGAGTACTTATTTATGAAATTATTCTTGGCCTCTAATGTTTAACCCGCTCATTTATTAATCCGTGATCTATCCACATACACACTCGTTTGATTGGGACAATGTACAAGCCATGTTGTAATTCCGTAGTACAAGCAAGACATTTATAGTAATACAAGCGCTGTAGAGTGGTCCCGTGCTGTGATTTTGAGACGCGTTTTGTTTACGCGTTGTTTGCGCTTGCGCCTACAAGCACAAACAAGTTCAAGTTCATCCTCGATCCGCCGACTCCGCTGTTTCTCCTCCCCGCGCCGTCGCAGCCAACGACGTCTAGAAGAACAAGTGCTTGCCATCGTCGACCACGTCGTTGCCGCCATCGCAAGCCTTGTCGTTCACGACCGTAAGTTATTTGCTTCGTCGCACCAGGTCAGTCACCGGTGTTCGACTGCGTGTTAGCTCAGTTACTTACGGACAGAAATCACAGAGACTCCAATTTTCGATCTGCTAACACAAAGAATTAACGAGTTATTCCAGCTCACGATTCGCTTTCGATATACAACACGCTAACTTCGCGCTTGCCAACGCTCGCGATCCAACAAGGTCTATTCGACTCAACAGTCGAACGCACTCAAGATAACGAACGACACCTGAATCTAACGACAACACATATTTCACGTTCCCGCATCTAAATCGTCTAATTGCTTTTGAATTTCGAAAACTGCATTGTTCCATAACGAATTGACGCTCGACACGGTCCTACGATTACCGCGGCACATAACGACCTTTTTTTTATATTGACTAATGTCCTTGCAACTGCTTTCACGACCAACGACGGATAATGTTCGCTCGCGGCCCCCATCCCCATTCGCTACACCTACATCCAAACCACAGATTCCGACCATCTGCTTGACAACTGCTACTCCTTGCGACACCAACTCAACAGATAATGTTACCCAAGTCGCGCCGTGGATGGCTTCCGAGTCATCGCCTGTTCCGATCGCACCAAAGCCAGCGGCCAATGGGGAGACATCACGGAAGCGTCTCGTTCCCAAGAAGTCCAAGCTCAGTCTTCTTGGGTCGTCATCCTCGTCGGCGAAAGCGCGCGAGCAAGATTTTTCTGATGTAGTCAGACGCGTCGGAGGCTCGTCGGTCGAGAATGGAAGCAACGGATTTGAAATTTATGTCGATCCCACCAACGACCCCGACATTGGCGAAATCTTGATGGTGAAGAAGAAGAAGTCGCGATTGGGGTTGGATGGGATGCAATGGGGAAAGTTGGGAGAAGTGACGAATGTTCCGTCTGCTACGAAACCCAAGGAAAAAGGAGGGAAGAAGGAGAGCTTGTTGAAGGTGAAGGCGGATGAGAATCAGAAGTGGTGGAGTATTGGGCGCGGAAGGAAGGACTCCAAGGAGAAGGAGAAGACGAAAGATAAGGATCGCGCGAAGTGTGAGTCGCTTGGATTGGATTCATTGAGTTGTCGTATTAAGCGATTTCCTTAGCTCCTCAGCCAACTGACGAACCTGCGGATATGCACACACGATTCAATTCGCTAGACTCGGGGGTTCTGCTCGCGAATCCGGTTTACGCAGAGCATCCCAAGTCTCCAGTGGAGCCCTTGCGTGTCCCCACACCGCCTTCAGCAACGCTTGCGCCGTCTGGTACTGCAGCAGCGGGGAGCGGTAAGGGTTCAGTTGCCATCAGGGCTATGCGCTCTGTCCGTTCTCTTGCCCGTATTGGCAGCTGGGCTCAACTCAAGAACATGCCTAATCCCGACGCAACTGCCACTGCTGCGGCACCGGTTAAAGACAAGGAGTCCGACGGGAAGAAAAAGAAGAAAAAGAAGGACAAGGAAAAAGAAAAGGAAAAAGCAAAGGACAAGGCAAAAGAGACGATTCGCTACTCGGGCAGCAGCTTCGAAGCGGGCGCGTTGAGCGCGAGCCCCGCTGCCTCCAAGAATGTGGCTAAGTCGCTCGGGAAGAAGAAGGCGAGCATCTTGGGGCTTGGCCTGCCTTCGACGATGCGGCTACCTTCTGCTCGCAGTGGATCGACGGCATCGTCAGTTGTCGCGGCCAACACGGTCAATCATCGTTCGTCACTGGACTCTGCGAGTTTGTTGGGAGGTGGGATTCTTGCACGGGGACGGTCCGGTTCGACAATGTCTACCGCCTCTTCCCTTCGCCCGATGTCAGCCAAGTCTCGTGTTTCTCGCGAGTCATCGGGCAGTTCAGGAGCCGCCTCCGTGAGATGGGATGAAGTGGGGTTAGAGACGGTCAAGGAAATCCGCCGGAAAGACAAGGAGACGAGGAGCAAGGAAAAGGAGGAGAGTAAGGAGAAGAAGAAGCTCAAGAAATCCAAGAGTAGGAAGGATTCTACCCGGAAGTCGTCGGACGATCGAAAGAGGACCCCCCTTGCGGCGATATTCCCAGGGATTGTGTCGGAGCGCGAGGGCGAACAGCCACCGGTAACAGCCATCGCTACAATCGAAGGAGCGACTGTGGACGAACATGAGCCTCGACAATATGGAGCTGCAGCGGGGGATTCGCCGATGGAGACACCCGTGAAGCGTGTGCGTCCTCGACCCGTATCGGAGCAACCTCTTGCCCAGGGTCGACCCAAGCCACTTCACGAAGGTGATGATGGTGAGATCTTGCGTTGGCACCACCCGAACTGTAACTAATCTCATCCCAGATAATGCGGTTATGTCACTCTTGGACGCAGCGACCAATGACCTGGCTCAGTTGATCAACAGACTTGACCTCGAGGCAACTCCGGGCAGTGTCGAGATGACGCCGATGAGCCAGCGTTCTCAGTTCTTACCGGAGCCGTGCGCGAATCCGCCGCCCAACACTGGATTGACGGCAGAGAGCCCAGTCAAAGGTTTACGACGCGCGAATTCATCCATGACTTCTCTCAGGCCTTACGCGCAATCGTGCTCGAAGAGCATTGGTGTGCAGCTCGGTCAGAACATCGCTCCGTGGTCCACATTAAATGCGGGTATTTCTCCATCGAAGCCTTCCCCCAATACGATCAGGGTCAATTCTCAGGACAACATGGCGACTGTCCGGACCCACAAGCGAACACTGACGCCTGCGCCGGCCGCAGATCCATCGCCCGTCTTCAAAGCACTTCGTCCAGCGACTACTCGTCTCCCTATGTCGAAAACGGTGGTGGGCGCTTTCACAGACAGCTCGCCATTCGTCGTCAACGCGATCGACCGCTCCCCATCAGCTCTGACGTTCGGCTCGGGTCATTCCAAATCAGAGTCTCGAGGAAGCCTCCGTGCCTCGCCAGTGTTCAAGAAGGCTCAAGGCCACGCTCGCAAGGGATCCTCTTTGATCCCTCACGCGGCTCTTGATAGCCACAGCCTCCCTATCCTTCCCGAGGTTCGTCGCAGCCTTGGGCTTGCTGGTACCATGGGTGGTTCCGTGGGCAGTATTGCCGAGCAGGACCACGATGGGAGTGATCCAGACTCTGACATCCCTGACGAGCTGCAGGTCATCTTGTCGAATTCAGATCAAGAGGGAGAGGATACTATTTCATTTGATTGCAAGCCAGCGCACCCGCCACCTGCTTCTCCGGGTTTGCCTCCAGAAATTCCTTTACCGGCACTCGACAGCCCATCTCCGAAGAGCTCGCTAGCTGAGATTCCTGTCTCCCGAGCGACCGTGATTATTGAGGATGACCACCACGCTGATGTTGAGGAAGCTGGGACGTTATCTGAGGATGACACCAAGAGGTCCTTCGACTTCACCGGCGAACTGCAAAAGCTCAACGAATCTGGTGCATCCGATCGTCGCAGCTTTATCGAGCAGCTCGAGAACGCGTTCCGTACGCCTGCCAAGGTTGATCTCCGCTATGACTTCGATGACCTACCCCCCATTCCTACACTCAATACGCTGCAGGACGAGTTGTCTCGGGCGGGCGAGAGCTCGTTCAATCTCCCGATTGACTACGAATCTCGTGAACTCTCGCCGAGAGGTTTCCCAATCGATGTCAACGCAGAGCCATCCTTACTCCCCGGATCGGATAGTTTTGCTACAACTGCGTCGGAAGAGGAGGTCTTCAATATCATCGCGCCTGAGGTCCTACGAAATGCCCCGTCCGTTATGTCTCGACCTTCGGACGGGCAGCTCAATCGCGACTTCAAGTTTGGTGGAAAGAACTCATCATCGAGTCAGAAAGATACTCCGCCACTCACACTCTCAGATATCTTTCCACCCCCCGAGATTGCGAGATCCCTCTCTATGGCGTCCTTTGCTGGTGATGAGAGTGCGCTAATGAAATCAATTCTCGCACACGCTATCGAGATCGAGTCCCCACCTGAGCGCCCTCGGTTCGATTCCGACGCCAGCTCTCAGCGCGTGGCACGCAATGCCGCTCGGAATTCCTACGTCGTCGCTGGTCACCAGCGCAGCGCTTCCGCGCTGAGTTTCGCAGGATTTGATTCGTTTGCGGAGGTGCGACGAGCTTTCGAATTCAATGACAGTCGCCCCGGGTTCTATCCCCCACCTGGCACAACGTCCGATAGGCGACAACGGAAACATGAATCCTTCTACAGCATCGCGTCGGTCTCGTCCTACGGCAACGTTCTTCATGGCGGTTCCGCAGACCCTTTCGATTATGGTTCAGTCGCTCCCCTGCCAAGCTTGCGAGAGAGACCCTCATCAGACGATTTTTCGTTCACAATGTCGACTTCAGTCGACGATACCTTCTCTTTCCTCCGTCGACAACCACTTCGTCGTAGAGTCGACAGTGATGCTTCAAGCTTCTGCCTCCGCACATCCCTCGTCCACCCCTACAACCGTAGTCACCGACGACATGAGTCCGGCGTGTCAGTCGGGCCTCCCATTAGTCTCTTCAACCGCAATTCCACTTGCCACCGCCGTGGCGACTCGAACACGAGCATGAGCAGCGTTGCGCAGTCATATGCCAACTGTCAACGCTTTTCTTGGACTCGACACCGATCGAATCCTTCGGTCGAATCCGTACTCAGCGACTTCTCGGGAACGCACCCTGCACGACCTGGTCTGGGGGACAAGATGCTCGACTCTGCTCTGGAGCGTGGTACCCCGTTGGCATCTATATCTGCCTCGCCTCCCCCCAGCCTCGCTGGCAGTTTGCGTGGAGAACGAATGCATTCGGAAGAGTACGACAGTCGGACATCGTATGACTCGATTATGGACACTCAGTACGAGTCTCAAAGGACCGATTCCATGTTCGAGAAGACTGGCCGTCGGAACTCTGTTTGCTCGTCGGATTCGACCTTCTTTGAAGAACAGCCAGACAACGCTGCCGCGAAGCCTCCCCGTTATCGTCCTATTTCCAGCCTGAGCATCCCGAGCGTGCATAGCCCGCCTAAGGAAGACGACACGATGATCAGTGTAAGCTTTCACTCTTAGTTTATTATCCTGGTCTGACACACGGCTAGATGTTGGGCGGTGGTCACGTACGGCGCCGTTCTGTGACGTCCATGATCGGCGCTTCGCCGTGCATCCAAGTAGAGCGACGCAAGAATATTCTCGCCAACCCTCCCGAGACGGTCTTTAGCCGTATCAAGAACGCCCACCCGGAGGATCACGAGTCCCCTGAAATCCCGCGCGTTATCGGGACGAAACCGTCGATTGCCTCCACCGTGAACTCATTCAACTTTGGCGACGAACGCATGATTCGTGCAAAGCACGGTCTTCTCGAGCGCCAGAGCCTCGAGAACACGGTGTTGATGGGAGATGGCGAAGATCTCTCAGGACCATGTAAGTATCATGTACGACACATGGGTACGATGCTTATCGTATACTATAGTTCGATCGCCCGTCTTCACTCGTCCCAGCCAGACTACCCGCTCCCGGTCGAGTACATGTACGTCGATTTCAGGGGCGGAAACACCCCCGCTATCCATTTCGGACGGGTATTCTTCGCTCTCGGAGGGATCGTTGTCGAGTATCGATCTGTCACACCTGAATACCTTGCTTTCAAACACTTCGCAGCCGTTATCCACTGCTACCTTTGATCGTGCCCGTCCTTACGCACGTGGCCACGGTCATCGTCGACGTATATCCCAAGCTCGCGCATCACGGACCTCCATCTATGAAACAATCGAGGAGGAACTCACCTCGCCGTTGTCAAATATGAGTTCTTTTGAACACTCGGCCTCGGGCTCCACACCTAATACGGTCAAGCTTGCTGAAACTGCGGCGAAAACAATGGATCCACCTCAAGTTTACATTGTAGATCCTGAAACGTCGTCCGTGGATTCGTATTCGTTCTGGGATGATGAGCAAGGGGTCACGGCGCTCAGAAGGTACTATGCTCTCCGGGACGAAGCCGAGGACGTGGTTACGGAGAGTAAACAAACTTGGCTTGACACCCCGTTTTCGGTTTTCGCGCTTCAATGTGAGTTGTTTGCGTGCGTGTATTTTTTTGGTGTTGACACCTTCGCTAGCGTTCGACCCTCCGCGTAATCCATCAGGAATGCAAGCGATGCTGGAACAGTCGCTGCAAAGCTATGGTCCACTTCCATCTGACCTTCGCCCTCGTCGTATGCGTTCGCGGGTCAATAGTCGACCCTCGCCATACCCTCGAACCATCAAGACGTCGTTCACGTCGTCCCCGAGTGCAGAACATCTTCGGGCGACAGTCATGGCTTCTCTTACCACATCTATCGATAACGCCATGCCTCGTCAGCCCTCGCCGCTTTCCACCGCACTGCAACAAATTACGATTGACCCCAATGTACCGTCGAAGGTGTCTGCAGAGTCAAAGGGATGTGTCATCTCCCCGGACAAGCCTGAACGTATCTTTGGACTCCCACCTCGGTCTCATGCTGGATCGACGGCACGGCGTACCGCGTTGGGATGGTCGAAGAAGAGCACTGGTCGGAACGGTGCTGATAATAAGGAGAACAAGACGACCATTGGTAACATCAGCATTGGAGCCTCGACTGCAGCGAATGTCTCCCAAGGAACACTGATAACGTGAGTGTCATTTCCTGCGCGGCGATGGCGTAGACTGAGATGATTGGATCGGTACAGGCCCTCGGGTGGTTTGCGACTGAATCGACCGAGGCCGAAAGGACGTCCGACGCCGGCGTCGGTGAGGCCCATCCGTGCATGAATGAATGTGCACATCTACTGTTCCTCGACATACTGTTATCTCCCCTACCATTTCTTGTCATCTATGTACCTATGCCTATCGATTCACCTCTTTCCCTATGCCATACTTCCTTTCTTCAGATCAAATGTCAGCAGCCAAGGTGTTTGCGAGATCATTGGGATGAGTCAACTTGTAGTTGGTTACATATCCTTTTGCAATCACATACATCACTGAATCTATCCGTATTGAGTGCTCGAACTTCAAAACGTACGTTGTAAACTGGTTTCATAGCTTAAGTGAGAGCCTGTGACACATTTCAACGTGCATAATAACAATGTCCATGATTCCGAGTGCCGTTCTTTTTTTTTCACTCTTATTTACAAAGACTGCGACACCACTTGCATTGTATCTTAATTTCCTTGGCTGTTCCCATTCCCGTTCCCGTTCCCGAAATCATGTGCCTTGTACAACGTTGCGGTATCGAGGACGCTTCCGTTTGCGCTCGCGACGAACTCGTGCGTGAGATGTGTTCGGTTATGGAACGTCAGTCGAGACCAACCATAGGCACTGCGTGCATGAGCAACGTCGTCCGTCAGCACCCATGTACGACCCATCGCAGACGAGGAGATCATGCCAGCGAGGCAAGCAAAAAAAAAAAGGAAGGATGCGCAAATAAACTCACGTGTCCCAGGCTTCAACGGAATAGTACGGGGGCGATGTGAGGGTGTCGAGACCGTCATAGTGGCCTGCGGCGCCGTTGACGATGTTCCAGGGTGCGGTTGGGTTGTTTAGTCCTGCGGGATCGACGGAGTCTTGGAAACGACGAGGTCAGTAAGTTCGGATACGTCGTCATACGTGCAAGGTTGGTAGTAAGACTGGGTACGTACAGTTGGCAATTGGAGCGTTCCGTTCGTAAGCCTGTGGATGGCCAAAACATCGTCGGTAAAAACGCAGCGTTACAGTGAGGAAGAAAAAGGGAGAAAAACTCACGTGGACGTGTCCCTGCATGTACAGGTCGACGCCGTACTTGATCATCAACGGCTCGAACGCCTGCTGACAAGTCAAGCAGACCGTCGACGAGGTGTTCTTGGCGGCGATGTACCACGGCCGATGGAGACCGACGATCAGCCAAGGTGTCTTTTCACGGTCGACGGAGGCGAGATCGTTCTCGAACCAATCGTATTGCTGGTTCGGGTATCCAAACGGACCGCTGTTCGCGCCGGCATCGAAGCCCCCCGTTTCGTCTGGTGATTGGAGATCGACGGGGAGGTCAGTTTCGCTGTCGAGAACGATGAAGTGGGCGAGGCCGTAGTCGAAGGAGTACCAGAAATTGCCGAGGCCACCGGATTCGCTGGAGGGCATGTTGAAGTGGTTGACTGTGGGATGGGAAACGGGTTCGTTCACGAGGAGAGGGGGAGGGGTCGGCTGGACTCACTGTATCCAGTAAAGTTTGATTGGCCTGGAACACAAATGGAGGTGGTGTAGGTGATATTGTGGACGGTATCCGTGGTTCCACTATGAGTTGCACTGGGTCGGATCTTGCGTCGTACGCGCAAGTATGTGAGGCTTACCCGTTATCACAGTTGGCCTGTGGGAATGTACACGGTGAGCATAAGGATGGGTGAGGAGATGAGAAGGGAAGACTTGCATCGTGGTTTCCTGGAGCAACCATGTAGGCCTTTGCACTAGTGAGGGGCGTCATCTGGTCATAGAACTGCTCGAGCAAGACATTGTAGCCTTCGATGACGCTCGTCATGTTGGGGATAAGGCTGTTGTTGCCAAAGTAGCCTTCCCAGCTCTCCTTGATAAAGTAATCGGCATAGGCGATATCGCCAAAGTGAGCGATGAAATTGTAAGTACTTGACAAGGGATGAGCGAGAAGTGTGGCGGACTAGTTGAAAGAAGGGCATACTCCTTATTCTCGACGAGACTCTGGATTGTGTTGAGATCATGAGGGCCGAGTGGGTTCGCTGCACCTCCGTATGGGCCGACTTTGGTGCTGAGACCGTCAGCTCCCATCAATCCAAGATCGATGACGACTGCCACTGTGAAGGGGGTTTCATCACCCGCTTCAAGAGGAGTGGTGAAGGTGTCGGTGGGTCTGTATGCACACCCGGCACAGTTTCTGCAAGAGGGTGGTGAGAGAGCTGAACGAAAGACAACAATGGAGAAGGAACTGAACTGGTAAGAGGTACGGTACCAGTATTTTGTGTTTGGTTTGAGTCCGGTGAGTTTGACGTGGTTGTCCCATACACGAGAGGTCGGGTAGGTGCTCGAGTTTCCGGTTGCGACGTTGGTGAGGGCGGTGGGGGACTCACCGTACCAGACCTGCGGAGTAGCGAGCTGGTCATAAGTGCTCCAGCTGACGGTCATACCGGTCGGGCCAGCAAAGGCAAGGTGTTGCTGGAGAGGTTCATAAGGGTTGCAGGGAACAGTGCCAGGCACGTGCACGCCCGTAGACTCTGCGAGACACGAGAACCGGGTGGAAGTGTTGGTAAGATCGACATAAAACTGGGCATCGACGCCGACGAAGGCGGCCGCAACTGTGAGGAGGGCTGTGAGCTGTAGCACCATGATGATGGGGTGACTCACGGCTAAACGAGGGATCGCTTGCTCGGCGTTTTGAAGGCTGAGAAGCGTCGGGGTATGGTAATCGCGGTGACCGACGAACGTGCGGCGCTGGTGAGAGACTTCAAGTTGCTCAGAGGCACTCGTCTCCCTCGTGGACAAGACTCGCACAGTACGTTGAAGAAGCTACCAATGAGAGAGCCCACTTGACACTTGAGGGAAACTCTTCAAGACAGACAGTCACGCGATCAGCTGAGCTTCCCAGCGGAGTCCCTGCTGTCAATCAACGGCCCGGTCAGCTGCCACTCTGGGGCACCACCCGCTGGTAGTAACTTCACGCTCTGTTTTACTTAGACCCCAGTCCCGCTTGGTATCTTCCAAAGGTAGCGTCTTGCGACTGCTCCGTCCTTGTTCAGCAGTGGAATGGCCCAGCCGCCCAATCGACGAAGACTCCCTCTCATGGACAGCGGGTGTGCCAACTTGATGTATATCATATACCGCAGGTTCAACTCGCTTGGCAACTCGGACGAGACCTGATGGCAGAGCAGGATATTTCTGGCGCAACCCGCGGGCCACCAAGGTTAGCGTTACTATTTGCGCCTATGTAGCATCAATGATGGTCAAATGAAACTGACCCCGCAGCACTTATTCCTCACGAGAATCATTCACAGATAACCATATTGAAGTGGTACGTGCAAAGGTAGCAACATCATCCATTCTTCAGTGAATCCGGACGACCCCGCTGCAGTCCTAGCGTGCTTATCACGCGGTTGCACACTAAAGTTCTCTCTAGTAAGTGCCGGTGATGGCTAAGTGGCCACTTGCGTTCCTGACGAGACTGGATGTTCCGCACAGATGGAATACCTTGACACGCTGGACATGCAAGTGCTACATTACTCTTCCGGTTTTGTTCTAATCTTGGGCTGATAAGCCTGATGATAGCCGGGGGCACTGAAAACCTCAGATCGTACTCCATGATGTCCTCGCGGAACCGCGTCGAGGATCATATTCAATCTACGCAGTTGCGCCCACTCTGCCCAGCTTACTGATGTCATAATGACTGCAAGTATCATGTACACTCGGATGGGAGGTATTTGCAACCATCTTGATTCGGACACGGTGTGAAGGAGTACGTCGATTGCATGACATTACTCAGTCTACTATTATCTCATGATGGTATGATATATCAGTAACGTTTGAAGTCCCATGCTTATCGATCGATTGCGATTCGCTGTCGGGTTCATGAATGGCCTGTACTCAGTGATAGAATGTAGTACGCAAGGGGTGGCGATTTTACCGAAAGCGCTGGGATGTAGTCTGCCTCGAACACGGCCAGTGTTAGGTGACCAGTTCCGAATCACCACCGATGGAATGACCGTGAGTGTGTCGCACACCGGACCAGCTACGAGGCTCAATGGGCAGGACACTCTGAAAAGAAAAAACCATCTCTAGATGTCGATCTTTGTTGTTCGTTAAACGCGCCGTTCATTCCACCTGCATCGCAGATTTGAATTGGATGGGATTTCCGCTTCACGGAGTTCCACATATGATCAACACAGCAATCCATGACATCATTGGATATAATCTGTCTCAATCGCCTTGACCGCCATATCTATCAACTGTTCACGACCATCCCATGACATGCAAGAAGAACTCTTGAGGCATCAACCAACCTCTCGGTGTGCATGCTCGTGACGAACATCATACTTGGGTTGCGGGTAAAGGTAAGGGTCTGCTGATATTGAACCATCTTGGTTCGTTGCAGCACTGAGTTCTGATCTAGTGACGAGTTTTTGAGCCCTCAGCTTCACTGAACAAACGTATTGTTCGTCGGTCAGGATCCTTCCGGATCTCCAACATTGCATTTCAATTGGATAAAACACCAGCTCTAGTCAAATGTACAGAATATGAACGAGGCCCAGTTCTCGAGCGAACGGGGTTTGTCAGCGATGTAGTATAGTAAACAGGTAAGTTACGGCCTCCACTTGAATGGAGAGCTAGAGCTCGTAGGTAACGACTCGCGAATATCTAAATATGCTTCAAAGGCTGCCCTTGCATCCGCGAGGAGAGTCGCCAAAAGTGCCAAATCAGACTCGGAGAGTCCGTGATCTCCTGCCACTTCCAAGTGTGACAACGATGGATCGTCTCCTTGTTCTAGTTGACTGATTACCTTCTCTCTCCAACTTCTCCAGACTCGGGTCATGTTTGGGAGGAGAGCAGAGAGAACTCGGTCGTATTCATTGGCAGAGGCCATGTGACGCACGCCATGGAAGAGCAGGAGAGAGACAAACACCGCCATCGTCACCCTTGTTCCGACGCAGAATTTTCGTAAATTGGGGTCCCCCAATTTAGAAAACAGTAGCTCGGCTTGTAGTCTCTCCTTCTTGAAAGAGGCAAGGCGATAACTATACGCCCAGGATACACAGAGGGAAACGATGAACATGATTTGGCCAACAAGCGTTCCTTGGGGGATGAGGACAAGCTGGGCTACGCATTCAGCGAGGTAAAGAACCGAGCAAAGGCGGATGGCAGCCTGCCAGTGTTGGCTACCTCCCAAATTGAACCTCCCCCTTGTGATCGCTGAGACCGTGCGCTCGTCCCCTCGAACGACAACCACTGTGTTTCCAGACATAAAAACGCCGTTTCCGGGCGGAGCTTCTGGATTCGACCGTTGAGACTCGATAGTCAACGTTCCAGATCCAATCACCATGCTGGCGAAACCGCTAGTGAAAATCCCGGCTAGAATCACTGAAAACATGTACCAGTCAGAGACGAAGCCGCACAAGAGGCAGGTCGCGACGCTGGTGATTATGGGGATGAGGGCGAGTAGAGTATGACCGATGTGCAGCAATGGAAGGGGACGGTCCAAGCCGATCGTTTTGAGGTCAAGAAAAGTAACATATGTGGGGATAGTTTGCCTCCCGGGGATCAATCTCGCAACTTTCTTCCCCTCCATCTCCTTAGTTCGCTCAACCATAAGGTATCCCAGGTGACCCGTCCGTATCTGCACTTCAGAGAACGCAGCAATGAATGTTGGCCCCACCTCACTATCGAGGCCAAGCAATGCGGTGGGGGATATGGTTTTGTAAGGGCGCGTCTGGAACGAACTTGCGAAATCGGCCAGATGTCTGGCGATGTCAAGACTGCCTGGTGTGTTGTACCAACCTAGCCAGCGTCTGCCTCGATAAAGAGGGATCATCGCCATGACGGATATGACTTCTGTACCGCCTATGAGTCCAATGAATTCGAGGGCATTGAGAGCAAACTTGGAGTCCGAGAGAGGTCTATCGAGGAGGAGCATTGCTGTGTGGAATGTCTAGCATCGTTCTTCGCCACGGCCTATAAATATTAGGAAGGAATGGAACACGGTTTGGTGCGGTTCTCAGTGGCTCCTGGATCTTGCGTGAAATGACAGGTTTCTTGGCTCATGAGAATAAGGCATGCCTATGGGCGGTGATCTTTGGAAGGTGATTGGCTACACTGAGACCGCATGCATGTGTCTCGGAGTGAAGCAGTGCAGAGAGCGCTACAGCGTGTACTAAATTAGCTTCTGCAGTTGCCCTGTTGTCAATCTTGGCGGGTCAGTCCAATGATCGATAAACGAAAATCGGTACAAACGGTCCGAGTCTGAGCGAAAGGTCACAGCCATATGGATGCCCGGACGGTCGTGCTGATCTCGGATCACGATATTCGTCCTCCGACATTCGGCATGGACTAGTGTTGTGCCGGGCCCGGCTTCAGGCCCTCTGAAGCCTTGAGCCGGGCCGGGCCGTGCCTTCTTAGGCCGGGCCGTGCCTTCTTAGGCCGGGCCGAGCCGAGCCCTGAATCAAGGGCCCAAGGCTCGGGCTTACTTAGATAATTGTATTAGTGGTATAGAATAATTTTTTGGGCTGTGCCTGCTCATTTGTATACTACGTACTACCACCGAAATGAACTTCGGGATGACCTCTGACAACATAAACAGTCGCCCAAAACAGGCAATGATCCCATTGGCCAGACTTAGGGATGCTGAGAATGTGG
>JBBPQP010000358.1:0-28698 GCA_038092555.1 Boletus subgraveolens | reverse complement strand
ATTTCATGATAATGGTAGTGGATCAAGAGTGGTGTTTTGGTATATTTGTGTTGTGTTGAACTTATTATAGGTCACATGACCCATTGCTTATGTCAAAACCCATCAAAACATATCAATTTCAAACTTTCCTAGATCAGCAACAAAACTGTTGCAATGACATAGGTGACTTAAAGTAGCCATATCTCCACAGCCATTGGACTAGATCACATGACCCCAGGGGATGGCCTTTAGCCAAGAGTGTGTACTGTATTTAGTCTCACCCAAGCTAAGTGAAATTCCCACAGGTGTTTGCAGTGTGCTTCACGCACTGCATTAGGGTTTGTTATTGCAATAGTTTTGTTGCTCAGTGTATATCCAAAATACCTCTTCAATATTAATAGGTGCAAAATTGTTACAATAGTATTGCCATTTTGAAATATGCATATCTTCACAGCCACTGGATCCAAACACATGATTTAGGGGCCAATTTGTAGCCAGGAGTATGTACTCTGTTTGGTCCCACTAAAGCTAAGCAAAATTTCCACAGGTGTTTGTGGTGCACGAAGCACACCACATCACATTCAGACATTGCAACAATTTTGGAGGTTATTGTATACACCATTTGGTGTAGTCATACTATTCCCTGAGATTGCCCCCCATCTCTTGCTCTTTTCAAACCCACTCTCACCTTATCACCACACAAGGCCAGCCTTTGTTCTTTGACTATAGTCAACACTAGATGTTCACTCAAACTCCACTAGGAGTCAACCCAAGTGTGAAACATATGACACACCAACATATCCTATTGTCATGGTCACTGGTCATGATTATAACAACAGGGTGGATGTCCAATTCTGGGGAAGAATATAAATCCCAAGCTTTTGATACTATACTCAAAGATCAGGGGATTCACATTTTCCAAAGTGCACCACATACACCACAACAAAACAGTTATGCTGAATGATTCATGTACACTGTTGTAGATAAATCAGAGACAATGTGCCGTGAGGCTTGCATCCCTGATAGCTGGTAGGAATTCTCTATTGCCCATGCCAGCCATATCTACAATAGAACACCATTACACTGCCTTAACTGGCACACTCCATTTGAATTACTCCATACAATCAGATATTGCTCATTTACAAGTTTTCAAATGTGCTGCATTCATGCACCTACTTGAGGACACCCATACAAACAAAATGTTAGCAAAATCTGAGCTAATGGTATATGTATTTTGGTATTACTCTAGACAATGAGCAAAACTTCTTATTCATAAGATTCCCCAACAATGTTACCTTCACATCATCACATGCTCTATTTGATGAAGCACAATTTCCCTACTATACTATTTAGTGAAAACAACCTACTGCATCTGCTGCACAACCAGTTACCAGTGAGTAAAAGCCTATAAGGCCTCTGCCTCCTGCTGATGATGATGATCCTGTACCCTATCAACCTGTTGCTCAACTTCCAATTCCTCCTTGTTACGAATTGTCATCAGAGTTACTTTTTTCTCTCTATCTGACTACCACCATACTATTCTGTTGTCATCTACTGGTAACTCTGTTTGAATACTGCTGTTACCAAGTTATTTTCTTATCTTTTCTTGCTGACTTAATCTCTACTTTCCATTGCCTTCTACCACATTCCATCATCAGTCAGCCCATTCTTACCAATAATCTTTCTCCTTCTATGAAGTTCTATTTTCCTTTATTTGCCTTTAATCTTCTCTTTGTCTATTTAAACCCTCATAGCTCTACTTGTACCTTCAAGTTAGACCTACTTGGTATAACCACAATCTTGTCCTTGGACCTCTGCTCTCTAAGTTGTTGTTGTACTTTTGAGTCAATGCTCTTCATTTACCTTTGTCGTTACAGAAGCCCTGTAACTGCTTCATCTTTGTAGAAGCCCTACAAGACTGTATCCTCGAAAGACCGAGTCTACTTCTATCCCTACCTGGGTTAGTCATAACACTCCTCCTGTCCATCCTCACACACCTTCTCAATATCTACATACATCTATGCCTTGAACTTTGAAAAAGCAAAAACCTCAAGCTCCACCAGTGATCCCTCCTGCTTCTACACATCCACAACATGAACATTGTGTGCCACATCAGCCCAGCAATGTGTATAGTGATGATTGACACCCAGTTGAGCAAATAAAAGAGATCAAGCATAAATCACACTGACATAACATCATTGGTAAACCTGGTCTCTCAAAGAAACCAGATGTTTCTATTCCTGGAAAATTTCCTGGCACACCCAATACACCATCCACTACTTCTTATAGTAAAGCAGACATTGAACAGTTATGCTGTGAAGAGGAAGCTGATTTGGTTGTACAGCTGATGTCAAAGGCAATAAATCCCAAGGCAGATTCTGCAGAGTCTAAGCCTCTATGCAAATGGACCCTAAAGGACATTAAAACACTACCAGCTGCAGCACAAAAGGAATGAAAACTGCATGTCAAAAAGAACTTGATATACTACATGAGCACAAAATTTTCAAACTAGTTGATCTGCCCAAAGGACATAAAGTCATTGACAACCAATGGGTATTTGACATCAAACCTAATGGTCACAAACATGCATACCTTGTTGCAAAAGGATTCTCTCAGGTTAAAGGAATAGACTTCAATCAAATATTTTTTCCAGTTATGCAATTTGAAACTGTGTGGCTTATGCTTGCACTCACATCACTAGAAAACTGGCATATCAAATCTCTAAATATTCAAAGTGCCTACTTACATATATGGAAAACTCAAAGAAGGGATTTATATGAGATAATCTGATGGCTTCAAAGTCCCAGGGCAAGAGCATAAAGTGCTCCACTTGAAGTATGCCCTGTGTTACAGTTGAGGAGACCCTGTACTCGTTTTCTCCTTCTTCTCCTCCTCACTGTCTCCCGACTCCTATCCCTTCATCGGTTACCCCTCCATCCCCCTTGACCACCCCGGCTCCTCCCTCTTCGCCAAGATCTTTCATGATCTCCAAGATTACCAAATCCCCACCTCTACTTGGGCCGACTTGCTAGACAAGTCACTATTCGAGGGATAGGCTATGCCTCATCGCCTCCAGGTACTCCCATTCTCATCACCTCCAGGACTTTCCTTTTCCTTTCCTTCATGACTTGTACTTACTTACTCTGACTCACATAGACACTGCCTTCCTACATAGCCTTCTCTCACAGGTTATGCATTTCCCCATTTATCCCCTATGATTACCTCACATGCTATGTGACACAACATGTCCCTTTCCTTATTTATCTTTAGGGCTCCGATACCTGCCCTAAAGTACTTACTATATATATTGGAGCGCTGCCTGTACCTATCTCTTCCCTTAACCTTGATATACACTTATTTGTGTTGTCAACTCATTCCTTGAGATCCCCTCTCTCATGCCTCACCTCTCTCCAGCCTCATCCTCCCCTCTACCAACTCTGGGCCAGTCCCAGTACTGTTGACTTTGGTCAAGCCATTCACTCTTAACTCCTGTGAAGTAGACCTAGAGTAGGAATGAGACAACATGTTCACGAACATGTACCATTGTTACACCAGTCATAACACCCTGTATGGTCTAACAAGCCAGACTAGCCTGGTGGGAGACTCTAAACAAGTCCATGAAAGATCTCAGATTTGAACAACTTCAGTTTGATGCTGGCATCTTCCTTTATTAGAAGAAAGGCATGAATGTTGTTGTAGTCATCATTTATGTTGACAATGCCCTTTTCTGTGGACCCAACAAAGCCATAGTTGATGAGATTAAAAATGCATTCATGAAATGCTGGGAATACAGAAATTTAGGCCCTGCCAAAGAATTCCTATATATGCACATACTCAGGCAAAGTAGCAAGATCTTGATTAATCAATGTGCCTACCTTGATAAAATATTAGAGCACTTTGGAATGCAGAATACCAAAACTGCTAGTATTCCTTTATCTCAGGGATGTTTTGGTTGATGAGGACCCCCTATCATTTTCTCCTCCTCCTGTTCCTCACAACTGTCAACCTCCTCTCCCTTCACCATTCCCTTTGTTACAACTACGACCGGGGATAGTTGTATCAAGTAGACACAAAGCATTGTAAAACTACTATAAAGCCTCCTGGAAGGAAGTTCCTCCAGTCAGGTTAGTAGCAAAAGAATGTATATAAGAAGGGTATGAATAGTTCAACCCTAAAGGGATTCAAAGAAGAGCAGCACCAAAGAGAAGGATAATGCTACAGCTTACTAGCCCCAATGTTAGAGATTCCAGATGTTTTCTGGAAATAAACATAGTATTGGATTGATTGGATCAGCAGCAGAGGCATTCAGGGTATGGAATTGACAGTGTAAATGTGTTGAGAACTCAAAACAAGCACTTTTAGGAGAACAGCACTGAGGATCAGGAAAGATGCATTATGAGTCCTAAGTAGGATGCTTTATAGTCCAGAGTTACCCAGGCATAAGCATTAATATTACTAAAAAGAGGATACATAAAAGAATAGAAGTTAAACATGAAAGTATACATTGTGGCAAGGGAAACCCAAGCACAGAACCAAGATATAACACCGAAAGCAGGTATGAAAGCTAGAAAAGGGGTGTGGACCGCCTGAGATGGAGTCCAAAGTAAATATCAAGACGAAGCAGAAGTTCCAAAGGTCAGAGGAGCACTGGACCATAGTGAAGAGACTTGTGTGTGTGCTCAGGTAATGTAGGATCTCTACATCCACAGGGGGCTTTGCTGCTGACTGTCCCGAGTCAGCCACATGCACTTATACTTGTGGGAAAGTCGTGTCTGAGTCCAAAACTCGTAGCAAATCTACACCAACCCTCTACCCAGCTCATGTTTCTCTGTCATGTCAACCCTTTTCTTGCTTCGCAATGTCAACCAGCTTTGCTTCCATGTTTTCCCTTGCCGACTCCTTGAGTGCAGAAGATGATGCCAAGCGATGCACAGAAGAGGCAGTCACAGATATGGCGAAATGCTGCACAATCGCACAATGTGTGTCCTAGACGACAAGAAGAAGTTGCAGGAGGAATAGGACAAATGGATGGTCTTCTGGAATTGTGACAAGGTACATCTGAACGGCCAGCTCAACGAGGATGACCTCTAATCACACAGATTGTCAGCTTCTGATGCAGGAAGCATTGGATCAGCTGTGGGCACTGGGCCTCAAGCCTCAGATCTCCAAGGAAACTGTCGAGCTTGCCATGCAGGCTGACATGTTGCATATGAAGTGGACAGAGGAATTGAAAGCATGCAAGGTCGAAGTGATGTGTGCGGAGAGTGAGAGGAAGAGGCAAGAGCAGGCTCTGAGTGACCAGGGGGCCTTGCAAGCATCTACCCAATTCCGCCAAGTGCTGATGCCCCCCTCTGCCACCAGTTCTGTATGCTCAGGAGCATCAGCAGGGACTCAGTCAGGGGCATTGATGGAGGTCATCTTGCCCTCAAAGTGGAATGTGAGTGGTCTCAGCCAGATTAAATGTGCATACTAACTCAGGTCATAGCACACGCATCAGGAGGTCATGGAGGAGGAATGTGCTGAGGGGGTAGAGCTTCTGGAAGGGGAGGTCATACACCCAACTGGGTGCCAGAAGTGCCTCCAGCATGGGGAGGTCTGTGTGGGTATTCTGAACCATACCTGTCATATATGTGTGCACTTCAAGAGCAGATGCGAGATGTTGTCGGAATGTGGTAGGCGAGGTGGTGAGAGGAGGGGAAAAGTCCCTGGTGAGTGTGCTACATTCCTATCTGTATCTGCGTTGACTCCATCTTTAGAGCACAAGTCCTGATTGACATGCTGCCAGCCATCTCCACTTTCAATCGAATCCTCCGACATCAATGTTGACACGGGACCATCCCAGGTGAAGGGTAAGGGGAAGGCCATAGCAAGCGGATCCAAGGCCCTGGTTTCCATCAATGTTGGTCATCTCAAAGCACTGAGTCATGCGATGGTACAGGCAGAGAGGGAGATCTGGACTGCCCAAGGGAAGATCAAGAAGGCGGAGGGCAAGTTGAATGAGGCGATGCAGAAGCTGGCAGGTGTGAAAGGAGAGATTGAAGCGATGATGTGTGGGTGAGCTCGTCTGTTCAGTATGTCTGTCCTTGTCCTGTACATTATGGTCCATAACATGTATCAAATGTGAATGTTTGTCTCCAAGTCCATAACACGTGCAAAGGTGTAGATAAATTGATGTGAGGAGAGTAAAAGAAAGTTACATATAAGAAAAAGTGTGTCTGATCAGAAACATATGGAGGTTGGGTTTTCTGACTGTGGGGGGAACAACTTGGAATTGAAAGTTGGGAAATGGGTTATCAAAGTGAAAATGTCTGTTTGTGTATCATTAGTCTGTATCAGAGATAGAGACGTATTGAACATATCCAAGAGTGTGCAGTACCTCGTCACATGATCAAAGTCAGAATGAATATCTGTATGGGCTGTGAGGTATGTTGGATCCAGGAGATAGCTATTGGAGAGAAAAGAAACATATTGTAAGTGTCAGTGTTTGTTTTGCATACTTTGTTTATTTTTATTTTTATTTTTATATATCAGATTCCTGTTTTTTTCAATGATGAGTTGAACTCTCCAGACTAATCCTGGGGTAAAACAGAGACATATCATATAGTTGACAGTATTCAGTATTAATGATGAATGGGAATGTTGGAAGATAGGAATTGTGAGGGGATGCACTAGTCAAAGTCGGGCGAACTGGAATCTTTGTCTTCCAGCTCTTCGTCCTCTATCCCTGCCATGTTGTCCAATGCATCTTCATCTTCATTGGTGATGGTGGTTATCGGTGTCGAGAGCTGAGTCCTTGTGCTGTAGGGGATTAGTTGGAATGCTGCATACCATAGCTTTGAAATTGCTCCATCCAACTCCGCCAGGAGGTATGATCCTCCAGTCATCCAGTGAAGGACAACCATTGGACCGAGATACCATGGCTTTGTCTTTCTGTTGAGCTCCTTCTCAATGTGGGTATTCTATACTAAGATGAGACTTCTGGGGCAGAAATCGAAGTCTTGGATCTGATTCTTGAATGTCACTTCAAAGTGTTTGATGGATGTGAAGCAAGCTTTGAGGATGTGTTCTTGAATACCTTCTAAGTCTTCCTCATGTTTCTGGAACTGGCATGCTTGCCATGCTATTAGTCTGGAGGTGGAAAGTGGATCAGTGTCCAGTAAAGGAACAAGGAATGTCACTTCCAACAGGTCGAAGGGAAATAGTGGCTCCATGCCATGTACCATGAAGTATGGGGATAGTCCTGTCAATCTCTGGATGGATACTTGTTCCACCCAAAAGATAGAATGAGCTGTGCATGTCCAGTGAGACTCCTCCCCCTGGGAGCTTTTCATGATGGCTCCCTGGACATTGAAGTGACGTTGCTCCACAATTCCATTCACTTGGGAATTGTAGGGTGAAATGTGAATGTGTTGGATGTGATATTTGGATGTGAGCAGATTGAGTGCCTGAATGAAACTTGGGCCATTGTCAGTAACAATCTCGGAGAGTGGGCCCCATCAACAGAGGATATCCTTGAATATAAAAGACACAAGGGCAGACACATTCTCAGATCATAACATGCACCATTCTGGATACACTGTGAGAGTGCACTGGGCTTGCACAATGTACCTATAGCCAGCAGCTCGTGGCATTAGCATCGTATCAATATGAGCTTTATGAAATAATCCTCCGACCAGAGGAATGGTCGGAGGAATGTGGAGCTTCCAAGTCTGTCGGACTTGACATTTATGGCAAGTATGGATGTACCACTTTACATTGTCTACCAACATGGGCCACCAGAATCGCAGCAGGAGTCTGGTATGGATGGTGAAGACATCCTTGTGCCTGAGGTTGTCATGGGCCTTCTTAATGAGTCCATACCACTTGTGCTCCGAAACAACAAGCTGATGGTGGCCATGAGGTTCGCAATGCCAGAAAGAGTCGTTGAGGACAATGAAGCAAGTTGCCAAGTTGATGAAGGATTGATAGTTGTAGTTGGATAGGTCTGGAGGATGTTCCTGTGAATCCAGGAATTGTCAGATGAGGTGGATGTGATCCTCATGGGCTTTCACTTGGCTTGATCGAGGAATGGTCGGATTGATGTCATTGGTGTCCTGAATATCAGGGTCAGTGGTGCCAAGAATGAGGGAATATATGGAGGGAACAGTCCCAATGTCTGTATGTGTTCTAGAATAGTAAATAGGAAGTGTAGGAGATGAGGAAGCATAAAGTGGATGAGTGTCTGGCAAATTGTAAAGTAGTGGGAAGGAGGAGGGTCATTTAGCAACACAATCACAAAAAAATAGGCATTGTCAAGCCAATCCTTGGAGTTGTCATCTTCGATCAGGTCATCCTTGGAGGTAGGTCTCTGAGACAACCCATCTGCACCAGTATGGCAATCCACAGGGATATGAACAACATTGAAGTGGAAGAGCAGGATTTCTGTGATCCATCAGTTGATAGTGGCGTTGGGCTGGAGATCCGGGTTGTTGATCATCTCTTTGACATATTTCACGTCCATTTTGACTGTAAGGTTAGTAATTCTGAAGATGAAAATCTGAACTGCCTGTAAGGTGTGGAACAACCCATAGAGTTCAAGCTTCACTTGGGAGTAGCAACTCTCTACCTCGCTCAGGCTAATGGATCCAAACCAACTTGGATAATGCTTTCTGTCCTCCCCTTCTTGGGATAGGATGAATCCAACTGCTATCACAGAAGTATCGACTACCAGGATTGTCTCCCATCTGCTCTCGTAGTCTAACCGGTGAAGTGCTGGAGACTTCATTATCTCGTCCTTTAGACATTCCATAGCATCTCTTTGATGGTCTCCCCATTCGAAGGTGACCTCCTTTTTTGCTCAGACAGTAGTTCTGACATTCTGTAAGTGCTGTAAAATGCGATGAACAATGATGAGATGTTCCCAGATGAAGTGATGGATTCCCGAATTCTCAGGGATGGTTTCATATGTTCCGTTGTCCCATTGGTACCAAATGGTTCCTGACTTGACTGGAAGGTTCTCCATGAATGGCATCATATAGTCCAGGATCTTGTCCTGTAGTATAAACAACATGTCAGCCTGATATACTTGTACCGCATTTGTATGTCCCATAGGTAGGGCTGTAAGGCAGTGTGGTCCTAGAGGGGTGGTGAATGACGTCATGTCACAAGATTCCACATGCAAAGGATGCTGGTTGTAGCCTGCAAACAAGTCCATCATGCCATAAATGGCATATCCAGTAAATGATTCTGTGAAGTGCTCCATGAACAGAGGAATGGAAGCATCATGAATCATTACTGCATTGAGAGGTTGGAGGTCGTGGATGAGGCGCAGTGACTTCCCATCTTGCTTGAGGACACAAAACCATTAGGATCGATAGGACGCTGCAGAAGATTTGTAGACACCGCAGGTGATGCAATCCTTGATGATTTGAATAGCTTCCTTCTGGATGGAGGGTGGGATCGGAATGTTGTGGAGGACCCAAGGAGTATGGGGGATCATGGGGATCTTCACCGGTGGAAAGTAGCATTCATCAAGATGACTGCGCTCTGTCAGTATCCAGGCAAAAGCTGTCTCGTGTATGCAAACTAACCATTGGATGAGGTTGAGCTCTTCTGGCCAAAGCCATTTTGCAGGATCTAGATTCAATACATCAGCACATTCCTGAGTATAGCAGATACCTGGTGAGAAGTTAGGAGGGTAAGTAGGTAAGGGGATGAGGCCAGCTAACGGTTTGTCAAGGAGTTGTCAGAGTACACAGAACTCCTCCTTTAGAGGGGCAGATATAGTGTGAACCTTTTTAGTGACAGGTTTGTAAGCAAGCGCATGACGCATGAAATCAAAGGAATAGGTAGAGTCCAGAATCGAAAGTATGTCCAGAGTTAAAATGGATTGAGTCAAAGAAAGGTATTCATAATGAAAGCAGAAGAGTTCTGAGTGATGATAGACTGTGCATTCGCCAGTCAGAAGAGGCCAAGGGACTCAAACAGATACAACTGGGAGTGAAGGTGAAGTGAGAACACAAGGCTCTAATAGGTTGGAGGAATGAGATGAATTCGAATCAAAGGAATCAGGATCAGAGGAATCAGAATTATTGTCAGCGGAATCTGAGATAAGAAGGCTGGAATGTGTAGTGGAATCTCCCCAACCGTTAGTCAGATCATCAAGTCCTAAAAACCCATCTCCATGATGCTTTGGTGGCTAGTGCATAGCATTCCTCGTCAACATTGAGGACACCCTTTGGTCCAAGCTTGTGTTGGCAACTTGTATTCCTTTCTGCTATTAGGATTGCAGAGGGTGATAGTCTGGCTTCCATCCAGGAAGTCGTTAGTAGTCGCACTCATGAGACAATGAAAGGGTCTCCTGAGGAGGAGGTTGAAGTTAGTCTTTGCAAGGACCTGAACTTGTATGCAAACTTCGCCTTGTCTGAAGTCTAAAGTGAGGTTTTCGAGGACACCAAGTGTTGAATCAGTGTTTGTGTTGGCAGATGACATAGTCATGATGTGGTCTGATCAGATAGACATTCCAAGCTTCTTCCAGATCTTCTTCAGCATTGCAATAATTTCTGAGCCAGAATCTAAAATACAGGTAATTGCCTTTCCTCTATCCCTGACTGCAGCTTCTATGTATCAAAGAGGTAAGTTGTGATGGGCAATGATCATCCCATCCTTGCTTCGGAGAACTCAGTCACCATACTCCCAATTGATGCGACCTGGGTCTATTCCAGACAGTTCATTGACCTGAATGACATTAGCAGAAGTTACGTGCTTTGTGGTGGTCAGGTAGCAGAATTGCTTCCAGAAGTCTGGTGCAATTGTGAATAAGTCCTTGACCAGAATGGATATGCTTCCTTTGAGGACATGTTCCAAAATACACTTCAGTGTGCTGTCATCTTCCAAGGGGAAGGAGTATCTATATTGGTTGGTTGGAGTGTTAGATGTAGACACAATGTTAGTATTAGGACCTCGTGGAGGAGGATTGGTAGAAAAGGGAGCAGATGTATGCTTTGATGTGGACTCCGTTGGGTGCTGCTGAGGAGCCTTTCCTATCTTGGTCGTGGTTGGAAGTGGGTTCAACAACCTTGAAGAGGGAGTGGACTATAGCACAGGGGATGTGATCTCTTCAGGGACCAGGTTAGAATGCGGGGGTTGCCTAGTCTGATGCCTGGCTGGGACCTCCACACCATCAAATCGAACCCACTTGCCACACTGTCCATTCTTGGAGGCTTTCTCGGCTTGAAAGGTGGACCAAGCTTGCATGATGAAAGGCTGAAATTGCGGGTCAGTTATGTTCAGTGAGATAGGTACTTCCCTTGTGTCTTTGAAGGTGGAATAAAAGGCAGATGGTTCAATGTCCATAACTGCATCCACTTTGGGGTAATCTATGGAGAAAATACTGGATGTTATGTATATGAGGGGGCGGATCCCTCACAATACCAGAAGTCATAGATGCCGCAGCAGCTCATTCTGCAAGGATCCAGTCAACACATTCCTTGATGCAGGTGATACCAGGTATCCAAGGGATACAAGCACCATCTGGCATATATAAGTGTCCATGAGTGCCTCAAACTACCTTTCTGGCTTGGAGATATGATTCCGCATCCATACAGTTGTGGTTGTAGTGACCAAAACCACCACAGAAGGTGCAATTGTTGTTCCAAATGGGGGCTTGTGTATTGATGGAAAACTCCTGCTTCACAAAAGTGATGGGTATTGCTGGATGGGCAGATTGCGGAATCATCTGAGGGGTCAGCATACTGGTCACTGCGAGGACAGACCTAAAAGCAGAACCTGTTAATAGAAACTTAGCAGCTTTGACACAGTCAGTGATCAGGTATGGATCATCAGGGTGAAGATCCAATTTAACGATAGACAATTGGTGACAGATGCGTTCCTCCACATCTGGTGGAAATCCACTGAGGAAGAGCACATTGTGCTCAGTTTCAGATAGCTTGTGCATTGCTATAAGGAGTGAAGTGATCTTGATAACCTTGTGGCGATACTCTCCAAGGTCATCCTGGTTCCACATGGGCTTGAGTCAATAGTCCTGGATGAGGTATTGCAAATCAGCATGACAATAACGCTTATCACCTTCACATCCTGGGTATAGGTCCTTGACCACTTTGGAAGTCGGCCCATACAGCTGGCTGGACTATGGCTTCTGGGAGTATCTCCCATACCTTGGCTTCCTCTAGATCTGCGTAGCAAATCACAGCCTTGATCTTCTCCTCTTGGTCAACCTGGCAGAATTTCCGATGAACTTGATATCTTCTATGTAGTGCGGAAGCTGTGCCAGAGTCTTACCATTGAATTTTGGAGTGTTTTGGGTTCCACACAAGGGCATCTGAATAGGATTTGCCATTTGTTGTGGTGGTGCTGGTACTGGTGCTGGTGGGGGATTGGTGTTTGATGAAGTGGGTGGTGGGGGTTTTTTCAATGAAAAAGGTCCTGGACCATTGGGTTGTATAGTGGGTAGAAGCGAAGGCACGGGCTGTGTGTGGGTCAGAAGTGAGAGCTTCCACTGAATGGTCATGGAAGAAGGATCCAATAAGGATGATAGGCAAGGGGTTGAAGGAGAGCTGGATGAAGGGTCAGAAGGCATTGCTGAGGGAAGCGGAGTTAATGGAGACAAGGATTGATGGAAGAAGGACGAATGGGAGTTCCTCTGATGAGGCAAGGAATGGAAGAATGCACCAGGAATGGCGGGTGATGCGAGGTTGAAGTAATCTAAACCCTGTTCATCTTGTGGTGTCAGGGGCGAGTTGTTACCCGGTAGGAATGGTGTGGTAACATTGGAACTGTCAAATTGGAAGTTCAAGTTCAGACTCTGTAAGTTGGCTAGGAATGGAAAACAAGCTTGTGATTCCTGCAAACTTGGTGATGAGAGAGTTGGCAATGTTCTTGAGTGTTGAGACAAGTTGCTTGAGACTAGTAGGAAAAAGCATGAGTCTTTGGAGAGGTGAAGTTCTCGGAACTGGGTGAGTAGGTTTTCAAGTTTGGCACATTGAGTGTTAGGCCAGAAGATCCTTCTAGGTGGCTCAATCAAATCCCTCATGGTGGGCTCCAGTTGTAAAACTGCTATAAAGCCTCCTGGAAGGAAGTTTCTCCAGTCAGGTTAGTAGCAAAAGAATGTATATAAGAAGGGTATGAATAGTTCAACCCTAAAGGGATTCAAAGAAGAGCAGCACCAAAGAGAAGGATAATGCTACAGCTTACTAGCCCCAATGTTAGAGATTCCAGATGTTTTCTGGAAATAAATGTAGTATCAGATTGATTGGATTGGCAGCAGAGGTGTTTAGGGTATGGTGTTGATGGCACAAATGTGTTGAGAACTCAGAACAAGCACTTTTAGAAGAATAGCACTGAGGATCAGGAAAGATGCATTATGAGTCCTAAGTAGGACACCGCATAGTCCAGAGTTATCCGGGCATAAGCATTAATATTACTAAAAAGAGAATATATAAAAGAATAGAAGTTAAACATGAAAGTATACATTGTGACAAGGAAAATCCAAGGGCAGAACCAAGATATAACACCAAAAGCAGGTATGAAAGCTAGAAAAGGGATGTGGACTATTCAAGATGGAGTCCAAAGTAAATATCAAGATGAAGCAGAAGTTCCAAAGGTAGGAGGAGCACTGGACCATAGTGAAGAGACTCATGTGTGTGCTCAGGTAATGTAGGATCTCTACAGCGTAGTCTGCCTTATGCCTAACTCTTGTTGGTCCTAACTTGTAGGATATCTTCAGGCTTGTTAGAATGCCTGGTGATGAGCAACGAGGGATACTAGGAAGAGAATCCCAAGATAGACAATGACTAAGAGTCCTAGACTAAGAAGGTCGGATGACCTTGACCTAGGAGAGATCTTGGGGTAGCGAGGTCAATGATGAAGAGGCTTGGTTCTCTGGACTGGAGTTGAGAACCTGGTGGAGAGCCAACAACAATGGGCCATTGGGACAAAGACAGGAAGGGGGTCTTCCTGGACAGAGTCAACGACAGGGGAGTTGTTGATGAAGTTGACCTAGATGACCACCTGATGTGGTCAGAGGGTCTTGATGACAGTGACGGAGTCCTTCAATGAAGGAGGCAAGAGGGGAGGATGAGGTGGAGGTCAAGCAGGAGGAGATTGCAGGGAACAGATGATGTATACCACAAGAGTAACCATAAGATGTACACTTTAGGTGTCAGATCAAGGTTAAAGAGAGAGAGGCATTAGAGCAAAGCTCTAACTTATATACCCCAGCTGTAAGAGCTTTAGGGCAGGTATATCCTATCTGGGTAAAATGGTCTGTGTGCAGTCTAACCTAAATATGGTAAGAGCCATATCTGTAAAAGGAAACTCAGCATCTGTGTAGCGAGGATAAAGACAGGAATGGCAGGTGGGCACTGCCATGGGAAGGTCATGAGCATAAGAGTGCATTGTGAGAATCTCATGATGCAATGTGTTGTGATGGCATGTGAGTGGTCACATGGATGAACTGAGGTAGGGGTGTGACATGAGAAGGAAGATGATGTCAAGGTGAGATCTGTCCTCAATCAAAATGGTGATCACTGAGGAGAGCACAGGGGGACAGCTGTGCAAAGGGGCACTGAGGGGGGCAGTGCAGAGGGCTATCCAGGGATGATCCAGGGGCACAGCAGGTGGCTGTGATACAAGTACTGGTGGACTGGGGATTGGAAGAGGCACAAAAGGATAGCTGTGTGAAGGGGGCACTGACAAAGGCAGTTGGTGGGAAGATTTGCAAGGAGATATTCCAGGGAGGATCCAGGGAAGATCCAGGATCAGGACACAGAAGGGTGGCTGTGTGGAGAGGCACTGGGGAGGGCAGTGCAGGGGAGGGCAAGCCAGGCTGTTGTGAGATATGTCACATCAAGTGTAAACAAGTGCTAGGATGCACCAGGAGTGGGTGGCCCAGTGACAGGAGGAGTTACATGATGGGCACGAGGTTGTGGGAGAAGGAAAAGACCGGGGTGCACAAAAACTGTAACACTCTTCACTATCCATCCATCTGGATCACCCCAGATCCTCTCTCTTTGATGACATCTTTGCCAACCTCCATGACCTTGAGATTCCCAGCAGCGCCTGGGCTGAGCTCTTAGATAAGACCCTCTTTGAGAGATAATGAGGCTGTGCCTCATTACCTTCAGGTGTCTCCTTTACCTATTTTCTTTTATTCCTGACTCATTCTGACTATTTAACTATTACATATCTCCATGACACACACTACCTTCTCTATCACCTTCTCTCATAGGCAGTACATTTCCTCTTTTACTCATATGGTTACCTATCACATGCCACACAACACAATGCACCTATTTTCTATTTAGACTTTAGAACTCCATCTCCTGCTCTAAAATCTCTACTATATATATTAGGTCACTGCTTGTACTTCTCTTTTTCTCTAACCTTGATATACACAATTCTGTGTTGTCATATTATTCCTTGAGATCCCCTCCCTTGTGCCTCATCTCTATCTCTCCCTCCCCTTATTACTGCACAAGGCCAGCCCTTGCCTCTATTAGCTTCAGCTAAGTTGTTCAAGTCTAAACTCTTTGGAGTCAACCTAGACTAGGAACAAGTGACATGTTACAGACATGTACCATTGTTACTCAGTCATAACAAAATATTAAGGTTATACTCTCCCTTGGTGCTATCAAGCCCAAATCCCCTGGAGACTACCTAGTGGTAGTCTAACTCTCTGACAAGATAAGCAAGATTAGTCTAGCCAACCTTCTCCATAAAGGTCCCTTTTCAGAGAAAGAGCAGCATATCTCCCCACCCCAACCTAATCTCCCATCATATGCTGTAAAGAACCTACATTCCCTGAGTGCACACACAAGGTGAACTCCCCCCCTTCATTGTCCTAAAATGCTTTGTATGTTATTCCAATTTGTCTATAGTCTCTTTCCCACTGTCTGGTGCTTTTCCGACCTTTGGAACTTCTGCCTCATCTCACTATCCACTTCAGACTTCATCTTGCATGGTCTACACTCCTTTTCTGGCCTTTATATCTGCTTTGGGCAATATATCTTGGTTCTGTGCTTGAGTTTCCTTCCCCACAATGTATACTTCATGTTTACCTTCTATTCTTTTATCTATCCTCTTTTTAGTTATATTAATGGTTATGCCCAGGTAACTCCAGACCATAAAGTGTCTACATACTTAGGACTTATAATGCATCTTTCCTAATCCTTGGTGCTATTCCTTTAAGTGTTTGTTCTAAGTTCTCAACACATTTTCACTGTCAATGCCATACCCCAAATGCCTTTGCTGCCAATCCAATCAATCCAATACTACATATATTTCTGGAATATGTCCAGAATCTCTAACATTGAGTCTAGTAAGCAGTAGCATTATTCTTCTCTCTGTTGCTGCTCTTCTTCAAATCCCTTTAGGGTCGAACTATTCACACCCTTCTTATATACATTCTTTTGCTACTAACCCAACTGGAGGAACTTCCTTCCAGAAGGCTTTATAGCAGTTTTACAATGCCTTTTCTCCCATTTTCCAAACCAACTCTCTCTCATCCTCTAGAAGGATTAGTTCTAATCAAGGATAGGAGCCTTTGTACATCCATCTTCTCCTCATCACACCCCATTCCCAGCCCTATCCCAAGCCTCCTCCAGCAGTCCTCACCTCCAACCAGAGATCCAGGTTGATGTCCCTATTCATCCCTCCATCTCTGAGGAACCCAAGGAAGACTCCTCCTCTGATGGAAAGGCTTATGAAGACTTTGTCAGATGAACTGACCTCCTCTTTGACCTACCCCCAGGTCCACCTGACAATGACCTTGAACTTGGAAACAAAGACAACAAAAAAGACAACATGCCAGGAGTTAAAGCTGCCTTACCAAAGAAGTTCTCTGGAGAATTTGGTGATGCTAACTGATGGCTTATGGCTATGAAGGGTTACTTCTCCCTCAACAATGCACTCAGAGACCTTACAAAGAGTTATATCTTCCTCAACAAGATGCAAAAAGAAAGAGAAAAGGCCTTCACAGAAGCCTAGCTTACCAGAATTAAAGATGGGAATCTACCCCACAGACAAACCCACTTTGCAGCAATCAGAGTGGTATTCACCAACACCTTCACCCCTTACAACACTGCTGCCCAAGCATGAGTTGAACTCTCTTCACTTGTACAGGATACCAGAGACTTCCAAGGATTTGAGAAATATGTCTCAAGCTTCTTAGTTCTTGCAATTAGATCCAAGATCACTGATCTCAACACTCTCACAGAATGGTACCTATGCAGAGTGGACCCCCAGATTGCCACCCAGCTCACCATGTCTGGTACCCTCCAAACCACCACCACCATGAACAATATCTTCAAGAAATCCTCCAAAACTGAAGGAAACTTCAAATGGATCAAACATACATATCAGGAGGGGACCACCACAACCATCTTATGGAGGCCATGGCCATGCTTGCAATCCCAATGCTATGGATATTGATAAGATCACCATTGACATTGGTGAACAGTATATGTAGGTGCCTTCAGGAGCACCTATGCTTCATTTGTAAGAAGAAAGGATGTTCTATGAGAAATCATCCAGGCTATAAGAAGAACAGGAAGATAACCAGCACCAAGACCAGAGCAGTGGAGACCCAACCCACTGTTGGAAGACCATTCTCTATCACCTCAGACCCATTGGATGAATTCATTAAAGACCTTTTGTGTGGGCAAAGTAGGGATGAAATTCTGAGGTCACTGAGGTCCTCATTTGATCCTTCTCTCAATGAAGAAGAAGTCCCATTGGAGGGACAGGAAGCTACTATGTGGGATGATAAACACATCCAAATCCTTGAGGCCCAAGAGGAACCTGCAGTTGTATCTGAAGGGACGACACTTGGAGATATGAGATTGGCATCAGAGAATGCCAAAGGAAACTCCCATGCACTGGTGCATTTTTAGGAGAAAGAACTATATCAATGTTAGTATCTTCCATCACAATAGCCCCTGTATTTATTTCCAGATTGAGATCAAATTCTATTTGTATTCACCTTTCAATCTGGAAAAAGGATGGCAAAATCATTGAAGTGCACACACTACTGGATTCAGGAGCAACCAGCTGCTTCATCAATCAGGAAGCAGTCAGACATCTCAGTTTACCAATAACCAGACTATGCACATCCATTATAGCATGGAATGTGGATGGTATCAAAAACCAATCAGATATCATCAAATTCAAGACAACAGTCATTTTGGATTACAGAGGAATAAAGGAACAGCAGGACCTTTATATCCTGAATTACAGCAAGGATGATATCATCCTCAAAGTCCCTTGGTTCCAATTGATCAATCCAGATATTCACTGGACCAAAGGATGGATAACAATTACACCATCCAGATATTAAGATATTGCAGGTGTCAACCCCAAGGTCTTGAAACAGAGGTACCTTATGAGGTACTTAGGAAGCAACAATGAAGAACACATACAGAACAAACTCTATGAAGGGTTCCAAAAGTGGACACCAGTCCAATGCACTCACTTCTTCTGTCCACATGGAGATATACCAGAGTTTGTATTGAAATGAACTATGCTATCAACAATGATAGCACAACAACAGGACAAAATGACTATCACAATTCCCCTGGGCTTCTGGGATTACAAAGATGTCTTCAACAAGGATGTAATGAAATTACCTTCTTCCTAGGCATACAACCATGCCATCAAACTCAAAGACATGTTTGTACCCCAACTTGCCAAAGCCTATCCCCTGAACCCTGCAGAAACACAGGTGTGTATGGGGTTTGTTGACAAACATTTGAAAACTAAAAAGATCATCCCCTCAAAATCCCCCCAAGCATCCCCTTTCTTCTTTGTCCAGAAGAAAGACAGGAAACTCTGCCCTTGTCAAGACTACTGATATCTAACAGCCACATGATTAAGAATGCCTATCCTCTTCCCCTCATCTCTGACCTCATGGACAAACTCAAAGAATCTACCATGTTCACCAAATTTGATGTCAAATGGTAATATAACAATGTCTTAATCAAACCAGAAGATCAGTGGAAGGCAGCTTTCCTCACCTCCTTCAGATTATTCAAACCTGCTGTTATGTTCTTTGGAATGTGCAACTCCCTCACTACTTTCCAGATATTCATGAACAACCTATTTGGAGATTATATTTCAGAAGAATGGCTTATCATCTATATGGATGACCTCCTCATCTACTTGGCAGATGTGAAGTTACATGAGGAACATACTTGGAAGGTGCTTCAACAGTATCTCAAACTGGAAAAGTGTTGATGGCATCCAGTGGAGTCCTCATGCAACCTGATTCCAATGGTGATCTTTGCCCTTGTGGATATATCTCCCATATGTTCTCCCCAGCAGAACAAAACTACAACATTTTTGATCATGAGCTGCTCACCATCATCCATGCCCTGGAGGAATGACATCAGTACCTACTGGGCTCCTCTCATCCTGTTGTAGGAGCCTTTAGCTTCCTACAGTTACATCTCATCCTTTCCTCTTTGTTCAGATATCCTCCAAGTAATCTCCATTGTGTTCCGTGTCCTCTATGTCCAGTCTGAGATACATAAGTTGAGCCCTTATTTTTCTATCTGGTACAGTATCACCTGGCTGTACCATCTATCTGCTGTCCAAGTTATACCAGATACTACATATATGGTCCAGTACCATTTTCAATTTGCCATCTTGTCTCTTCTTTCCTTTTTAGTAGTTCCTTCTACTTCTCCCTATGTTCCCTCCTTACTTCTATTATGATTAGCCACTGCCACCTCTAGATCCTTATAGTATGCTTCTCCAGTAACCTAGTTACCAAAGTCTTGGGAATGTCCAGACTATAAAAAGTTTGTACCTAGATTTGAATAATGATCTTGGTTCACTCCTAACTTTCTTGCTACAGTTTCCCTCATCATTGTCCTCATTGGTCCTCATTCTTGATCAACTCCCTTTCTTGTCTTGGTATCCAGTCCTCATCCTTGACCAGATCACTCTTATTATCATCTATCCAACCCTCATTCTAGGTCAGACCACTCATCATCTTATTCAATCTGCTTCAGGTTTTGTGTTCCCTTATCATTGTATATCCAGGACTATTCCATATACTCTATTCTGCTGTGGTCAGTCATAGCTAACCCTTTTCCTCTAACTTTCCTCCTACAGGACCCCCTTGGGATAAGTGTACTCACCTCTTCTATATTAACCCTTACAAGGTTTTTGACCTTGTTACTTGTTTTACAACTGGAGCCCACTGTGAGGGGTTCTAAAGGGTTGTTGAGAAGAACACTTTGACTTACACCTTAGCATCAAGAGCTAAACAAGCTTTTCACCAACTTTTGCTGATTGCACATGTCCAACTCCCAGCTTTTTATTCTGGTGGCCCTGGAACAAGCATGTCACACCCCATTCAGATCCACAAATCCCCTTTATATCATGGATTCTTCCATTACAGACTCCCCCTTCTTTCCTGGTGGATTCATACATTCCACACTTTGTTAGAACCCTTCTCTGCAAGCAAATAGATTCCTCAAGTCAGACTTGCTCTCACCTTTAATGCCACTTGATTCCAAATCCCAGGTCTTATCTTATCTTTCTTCCCCATCACCACAAAAGCTCTTGCCACTATCCTCAGTATTGTCTGAACACTCTCTATCACTGTCATTAGCTGTTCTCTTCAACAACACTACTAATCTGCTGCCTCCTACTCAATCTGCTACCCATTAACACCCAACTGTCCCATCTTTGTCAACAGTTCCACCTCTCTCCACATTGTTGCCCATAAATCTGACATCACTTCCACCACCTACCCAACTCAATCCAGTATCACCTATGGCTCATCAGGAACCAGTCCTTATACCTCTCTGAGGCATGCACAATACACCAAAATTCAACAGCAAAACACCATCTCAACTTCCTTGCTACCTTGAAGATATTCAGCTTCTAGGTAACCAAGTAGGACTCAATGATGTGGGCAAGATCAAAGCTGCCCTTCATTATGCTGACCTCAATAAAGCCAAAGTCTGGGAGACCCTCCTGGAATCAACTGTGAACCAAGCAGATTGGGATGACTTCATCACAGCTGTAAAGAAGTTATATCCTATATGCAAAGGTACTAACCATTATTATCAAGCTGATATCCAGTACCTTGCAGAGAATTATCAGAAGTAGCAGATGTGTTGCCAGGATGACCTGGGAGAGTATACTAGGAAGTTTACTAAGGTATCTGCTACCTTGATTGCTAACAAGAAGCTGTCCAAGATGGAACATGACATAATTTTCCTAGCTGGGTTTCCATTGACTATCCAGGATCAGATTCATCACCAGTTGGCTATTGTCAAGCCAAACCTTCATCCAGATGATCCCTATCTAATGGAAGATGTCATCAAGGCCACAAAGTTCTTATTCACCAGCTCAGCTCTTCACTCTTTCTACAATTCTACTGACATCCTTCCTCAATCCAAACCCCTTATCAGCCTTGCCATACCACCAATACTTCCAACATACATATTCCTAGTTTAAATTTGCCTCTGTCCTTCAAGATGGAATTGAACTTGAATGCTTAGGCCAGACCCCACTACAAATTCTGTGCAGGTGTTGGTCATTGGACTTGAACTTTCTCCATCTGCCTCAAGTACCTTAATACTGGAAAGGTGGTTTAAGGAACTGATGGCAGACTCTATGTATATGCCTGATGGATCTGATATTCTGTGAGTACCAGGAGGGCAGTGTCTTAAGGATGCTATTGACCACACCCTTGCCAACCAGTCCAATACTGAATCATCATCTCTCACTTCAAGAGATCTGCCCCCCCATCTTACCACCAATATCCTGTCCACTGTGTACCCTGATATTCCTGCTGTATTGGATGTCAACCCATCCACCTTCATAGCAACTGTTGCTGAAGAAAATGATGAGAATTCTCTCCTTGTCACCAACCCAGATTTCCAGCCTTACATTACTCAGGCCTGGGCCAGCTTCCAGGTGCACAAGGCTTCAAAAGAGAAGAGCAAGCACATCTGGTTTGATGGTGTTGAGGTTCCACCTTGCAAGAGTTCGGATAAGCAGTCTGCTGCTGCATTGGAGGAACTTCTCTCACCAGAGCTCCAGCAGTCACAAAAGGCTTCATTTTCTTCATCAACTTTGATCCCACTCCCATCTCAAGCTCCTACACCACCTACCTCACAGTGCAGGTCAGGAGGTGATGGTCCTTCCACCTCTTCATCTTCATCAAGATTCATGTCCATCCACTCTGGTGGATCTGGTACATTCCCATCATGGGTGTCTCAAGCTAACCCACCTTCTTCCACTTCACAGTATAGGTACTTCTTCCAGCTTGAGAATGAGACTGCTGAAATGGATACTTTAGCAGGTGCTGGACAGTAGCATTCTGGTACCTGTGAAGGACTTGTTAGCAGTTGAGCCAGAGATCCAGAAGCAATTCCATGACCTCATGACCATCAAACATGTCATGCAGGATCCTTTGACCCCAACTGTGCAGGTCAACAATCCATTTTCTGTTGCTTGGAAATATGGTGACCATATCCTTCAGAATGAGGATGGACTAACCATCTTTCATCACAGCCTTCCTCTTAGGGCCATTGAGGTCAGTTAGGGAGTTCAAGACACACCATCATGGGTATTCTGGATTCCAGATCTGAGGTCATTACTATACCCAAGTGTGTGTGGGAGGGACTTGGACTGCCAGTCCAGTCTGACCACATAATGAAGATGTCATCTGCTAACACTAGTATTGATATGACAATCAATGTTCTTAAGAACCTGGTCATTGACTTCGGTGCAGGAGAGGTCATGGTGCAAGTACAGATCTTGGCACATACCAACTTTGACCTCTTTCTTGGATGCTCATTTCATTGTCTTATGAGCACTATGACTAACAACTTTCTGGATGGCTCCCAAACCATCACCCTTTATGACCCTAATACAAGGAAGCAGTACACCATGTCAACTTGCACTTGGTCTGAAGGATGCTCTCATTGCTGAGAAAAGAAATAGTGCAACAGCCATCAGTCCATAGTAGAAATGGGTTTTTAGACATCAATGATCTGCCTACCAGTTGGGGAGAGTCTGATATTTCATCTGTCTCATCTGCTTTGATTCCTTTTTTATCACCTTCTTACCAATATTCTGTTTCAAGTCTTCTCTTTTCTTCTTCATATACTCATCTTCCTCCACTCTCTATTGGACCTATTCCTCCTTCTCTGGACTACCCATTCCTGCCTGCTACTCAGTCCATGTTGACTTCTGATGCACTTTCTGCACTCTCTTCTGTTTATTCTTATGATTCCTCTTCACACTCACTTGCTTACAAGCCAGTTGCTAAAAAGGTTTGTTCAATAGTGGCTCCTACTGACAAGGAGTTTTGCATCACTTGAACCCTTCCAGATGATCCACTCACTGGATTGAAATCTCTTCCTTCATGTCCTCCAGACTTTATTCCTGGTATCTGTTTCACCCAGAAATGTGCTGACAAATTAGATCTTGACCCTGCCAACTGGCTTTGGCCAGAAAAGGTTAAGCTTGTTCATTGGTTAATCCAAGACCACAAAATGGCTTTCACTTGGATTCCAACCTAGCAAGGTCATCTCAATGAATGCTACTTTCCACCTGTCAAATCCCCACCATTCCTCATATGCCATGGGCACTTCATATATAATATTCCAGTTCCTTCATCTATGTGGGCAGAAGCTATTCAGATTATTAAGGACTGGATTGTGTCTGGTGTCTACAAACCCTCCACAGCTTCTTACTGGTTTCACTGGTTCTGCATTGTCAAGTAGGATGGAAAGACACTTTGTCTGGTCCATGACTTGCAACCACTCAACACCATCACTATCCGCAACTCCTCCATGCCATCTTTCATAGTACTTCACTGAATCCTTTGCCAGATTCACAGTATATGGGATGATGAACTTGTTCACTGGATATGACCAATGACCACTCTATCTAGAATCTTGTGACCTCACCACCTTTAATAGTCTGCTGGGTCCACATCACCTCACAACAGTTCCTATGGATTATACCAATGTGGTACAAATCTATCAGGCTGACATGTCATTCATCCTGCAAGATGAGATCCCCCACTACACTTATCCATTCATCAACAACCTTCCTGTCAAATCTGTGACCACTCATCACCAATCACTAGATGGTACCTATGAGACGATTCCAGATAATTCTGGAATTTGTCAATTCATTTGGGAACATCTCATTGTGGTCAACTGTATCCTTCAACATCTGCAAAATGTCAGTGCCACAGTATCCACCAAGAAGTTCATTCTTGCTGCACCAGATGCAACTGTGGTGAGACACAAGTGTATCTTTGAAGGTTGTATTCCCCATAAGACCAAGGTGCAGAAGATTAAGGATTGGCCTGAGTGCCAGAACCTGACTCATGTTTGTGAGTTCCTTGGGGTATGCAGTGTGCTATGTATTTTTATTCGCAATTTTACTTCTATTGCTCATCCTTTGGTTAACCTGACTTGTAAAGGGGTTCCCTTTGAATGGGGGAAATCTGATGGGAAGCACTACCCAAACCACTTTGGTTCCCTTAGCCTAACTAAGGTGGAGAGTCATTACTCCCAAGCCAAACTCACACAAAAGCAGTAACATTTTTCTGCAAAACACCAGCCAGCCAATGTATTATTTCCTCACCAATGACTGGCTAGCCCATGCTGGCCAATGTGGAATATGACTGTAAATAACAGGATGGCCACTAAATATATAGTCCGTTGTTTGCCTGTGGGCCCATAAGTGACCCAAGAGCAATAGTAAATAAATGAACAGGCCCAGACAGTACTGCACCAGATTTTATTCCTCCCCTCACCAACTGGCCAATCTCCATTGAGCCATATATTACTGGTTTGCCAATGAACTTTTGCCCCTCTTTCACTGACTGGCCATCCCCACTGATGTGTGCATCACTGGTTGGCCCATAAAACATTGTCCCACCCCCATCCCTACTTGACATTGGTTGGCCAACCTGACAAAATTTTGTTCCTTCCTTGCTGTGGTTCCACTTGGCTGACGAAATTTTATCACCCCCTCACCAACTGGCTGATCTGGTTGATTCATACACCAACAAATGTTTGTCCCTCCTTTGCATACTGGCCAATGCCCACTGACCTATGCATCACCACTTGGCTGATGAAATTTTATCACTCCCTTGCCAACTGGCTGATCTCCATTGATTCATATGCTGACCAACTTTGGTCCCTCCTTCACAGACTGGCTGATGCACACTGACCTATGCATCACTGCTTGGCTGACAACTTTTGTCTCTCTCTCACTGACTAACCACCCCTATTGACTTGTGCATCACTGGTTGGCCAATGAAACATTGTCCCTTCTTCACTGACTGGCCGATCCCAACTGACCTGTGCATCACTGGTTGGCTGACAAACCTCTGTCCCTCCCTCACTGACTGCCCAATCCCCATTGGCCCATACATTACTGGTTTGCCCATGAAGCTTCATTCCTTCCTTATCAACTGGTACATCCCACTGACTTGTGGCCCACAAAACCCTGTCCCTTCTTGCTGGTTGGCCAATCCTAGCTGGCTATTACAACTACGACTGGGGGTAGTTGTACAAGTAGACATGAAGCGTAGAAACTCTTGTTGGTCCTAACTCATAGGATCCCTTCAGGCTTATAGGGATGCCTGGCAATGAGTGACAAGGGATACTACTAGGAGTATCCCAAGATAGATGACAACTGAGAGTCCAAGATGAAGAAGGTCCAAAGACCTTGACCTAGGCGAGAGTCTTGGATAACAAGGTTGATGGTGAGGGGTTCTGGTTCTCTGGATGGGAGTAGAGAACCTTGAAATGAGCCAATGTCAGCGAGACATTGGAGTCAGGGGAGGAGGGGGGAATCTCCTGGGTGAGGGTCAATGATGAAGGGGGTTGACTGTGATTGACCTAGATGACCACAGAGTGGTCAGAGGGTTCTTGACGACAGCAACAGAGTCCTTCAATGAAGAAAGAGGGGAGGGCAAGGTATGAGATCAAGCAAGGGGAGGGTTGCAGGGAACAGATGATGAATACCACAAGAGTAACCGTAAGGTGTACACTTTAGGTGTCAGATCAAGATTAGAAAGAGAAAGGTGTTTGAGAGGAGCTCAAACTTATATACCCCAGCTGTAAGGGCTTTAGGGCAGATATATCCCAATCTGGTAATGGTGGTCCATGCACAGTCTAACCTAATATGGTAAGAGTCCATATCTGTTAAAGGAAACCTGGTATCAGTGTGGTGAAGATATTGCCTAGAATGGCAGGAGGGGTCTGCTGTGGGAAGTTCATGAGTGAAGGACGTGTCGTGGGAATCATCGTGGTGTGACATGTTGTGATGGCATGTGAGTGGTCACAAGAGTAAAGTGAGGTTGAAGTGCAACACGAGGGGGGTGGCAATGTTGAGGAGAGATCTGGCCTCAACTGAGGTGGTGATCACCAAGGAGCACAGGAGGATGGCTGTGTGAAGGGGCACTGAAAGGGGCAGTGCAGGAGTGATCTGAGAGTACAGCAGGAGGGCTGTGTGAGGGATCCAGGGGCTGGCAGTGGGAAGATCCAGGGAAGATCCAGGATCGGATACAGGAGGGCAGTTGTGTCAAGAGACACTGGGGGAGGTGGTGTGGTGAGGGGTGGTCCTGGGCTGTTGCAAGATGTGTCACATTGAGCATAAACAAGTGCTAGGATGTGCTGGGAGTGGGTGGTCCAGTGACAGGAGTGGTCACATGATGGGCATGGGGTCGTAGGAGGAGGAAAAAGACTGGGGATGCACCAAAACTGTAACACTGGCCAGCAGTTCCTGCCTCCCCAATTGGCTTATCCTTGCTCTACCCTAGTTACTTTAGCATAGGCTACCTCTCACTGGCTCACCAGTGAGCCCATTGCTGCTATTTGCCATTCTACAATACCAGTTGAGACTTCTGAGCCTACCTGTTCATCCTATCTGCTATCATCTTGCTGGTTCATATCCCATTATCAATGTCATTCAGCAAATTATGTGAGTACCATATTCTCTCCACTTCAGAACACTTATATGTATTATCCTCCATGCATGTTAAATGTCAGTGATGATGTTGATCATATGGCAGCATGTTATGCACATTCCTGAACCACATGGAATGTTGATTTGGGATATATCATAGCTATAAAGCTACCAATGCAAGATACTGTTGGAACCTGAAAGAGGCTGATATGAGAGTAACTAAGATATGGGATGAGATGGCAATGACAACTGACTATACTGGGGGTTTATATATCTCCAGAGGCTAGGATAGAGGGTCAGAAATGGCATACTAAAGTGGAATGCTATGTTACATGATGACAAAGGGTATAATGCACCAACGATTGTTGTGCTTCCCAGCCATGAACCAGACAACAACCTAAGTAAGTATGTAAGTAACTCAAGGAAGCACTGTCAGCAACAGATAATTACCTTACTTCATTTGACATTGTGCATACTGCATACATACCTTGTGTCAATAGCTTCAAATTTCTTCCACAGACCTCAGTGAGAAAATATTTCCACATCTGTTCAGGAAATTATAACCTTGGACCAAATATTTGGTGAGAATGAAGTCATGAACCAGTTTCAGTCCAAGATCCCAGCTGATGCTCACCTCAGCAACTCCACCACACATTGGTGAAAGAGATTCCAACTGTTATGACCAGAGTAACAATGGTACATGTTTGTGAACATGTCATCTTGTTCCTACTCTTGGGCACCTCCAAATGGAGTTAAGAGTGAATGGCCTGACATTAGTCAGCAGTACTGGGGCTGGCCCAGAGTTGGTAGCAGGGAGCATCAGGCAGCAGTGAGGCAAGGCATGAGAGAGGGGATCTCGAGGAATGGGATGACTATATGAAATAGTGTATATCAAGGTTAAGGGGAGTGATATGTAGGTACAGGTGGCACTCTAATATATATAGTATGTACTTTATGGTGGGTATCAGAGCCCTAAAGATAAATAAGGAAATAGATGTGTCGTGTCACATAGCATGTGATATACATGGACAGGATAAATGGGGAAATGTATAGCCTATGAGAGAAGGCTATGAGGAGGCAATGTCTATGCAAGTCAAAAAGGCATAAGTAAGAGTCAGAGTATGAAAGGGGAAACCCAAGAGGCAGTGGGAAAGGGGAGTATCCAGAGATGGTGGTGGAGAAGCCCAAAGGTGGTGGGTATAGCCTCATCCCTCAAAGAGGGACTCATCTAGTAAGTCAGCCCAGGTGAAGGCTGGGATCTGGTAGTCACAGAGGTCATGGAAGAGCTCAGAGAATAAGGCAGAGCCAGGATGGTCGAGGTAGGAGGGAGGAGTGAGCGATAAAGGGATTGGAGTTGTGAGACAATGAGGAGGAGGAGAAGGAAGAAATTGGTTAGGAGTCTCCTCAATCATAACATTACCCCCTTTGTTGATCTGAAGTACCATCTCAGACTTTACATCATCTGCTACAGTCTCC
Organism: Boletus subgraveolens; assembly: GCA_038092555.1. Taxonomy (NCBI): domain Eukaryota; kingdom Fungi; phylum Basidiomycota; class Agaricomycetes; order Boletales; family Boletaceae; genus Boletus; species Boletus subgraveolens. The sequence continues at coordinate 291 of JBBPQP010000358.1, read as the reverse complement.
TTCATTGACTTTGTAGTTGGTGAGATCCCAGGAGGAATCAGGGATGTCATGGGGACATTGGAACCAGATGTGGTCATGGGTGTAGCATCAGGTACAGTGTCGGTTGGGGCAGAGGGACATGATGTGTCCAGGGGCGACAATGCAGCAAAAGTGGCACTGGTACCAGGGGCAGTCCTGCTGAATATGCCCAAGTTGTTTGCACTGGAAGCACTGGGTATGCTCCAAGCATTCTATGGATGTAGTGGGGGTGTCAGGGTGGGGAGTGGATATGTGGGGTAGGGGGCCCACATC
>JBBPQP010000357.1:0-28793 GCA_038092555.1 Boletus subgraveolens | reverse complement strand
CGGAATGAGAAACTCATACGAGATTCGCGTCAGGGAGTTTGTTGTCCTGGTCGCCCGATGCTCGAAGGTTACTTGTCTTGCAGTTTGCGGTCAACAACTGACCGTGAGTTTCGATTATGTAATGCAATAATGTACTAGCAGTGACTAGTTTGACGTTGCGCAAAGGCCATCAAGACCTCGGTGTCCGGATTTCTGGCACCGGCTTCACAAACCTAGTCCAACATGCCCCTTCCGTGCTTGCTCTCCGGTGTGAAATAAACGCTCGACAACGTGCGCAGACGATGATTCACCACCTGGCTCAGAATGACAAGTTAGACATTCTATGTCTTCCGCTACGCGGTCGTCGACGTCGCGAAGTTCTTCTCGCAGTCTACTCTGCGCCTCTTATCCATTCGATCATACCCGGCTCAGTGCGATCAAGGATCGCCCTCGCTTTACCTCACGTACCGCCGTGGTCAACACCTCCGAGGGTCGCTCGCAGCCTCCACCTACTACGCTCGTATCTGTCGTGCCATTGCCTGCGAGTGAAACCCGTGGACCCCAACAGTGGGTAGTAACATCATCGGGTTAATGTGCCTCCGTCATTCTCAGCCAGGACGATCGAGAAAACATTGGTCGATGCGATGTACAAACATCTCGAAATACATGCATTGTCGCAAAAGCGAGTGATCAGACCATCCCCGTGGCCACGCTCTCCACTCGGCTTCTCTCAGATCTTTACATCGTATTTGTTTCAAGCGACGTAGCCGTTGACAGAGGGTGCCATGCACATCGTGACGAGCGGCTGGTCGGTCCAAGTCGTACCGCTCTCAGTGGGCGTCTCGCTAAGGACATACGTTGTCGCAAAGTTACCAGCTGCCCAGCCAACATATCCGAGGATGACTGCCGATAAATCGAAATATCAATCGACGCGACCAGACAGAAAGGCAAACACACGCACCGTCTGAGTTCTCAGCCTGGTACTGGATCTGTTGACAGATGTATTCCTCACACGAGGCGGTGTTACCTCCGCCGGTCTCGGTGTTGAGAGCCTGGCGTCCGTTGCAGCGCAACCATTGTGAAAGTGGTTCCCATGCGTCCGCAATGTTGTTGGTGACACAAGTGGAACTTGTTCCGCTATAAAAGGGCATCCGACAAAAAATCAGCGCGTCATGGCGCATCGTGGCGTGGGGAATCTCGCACTTACGAGTTGTCAGAGTCGAGGTACTTGTGCACGTCGAAGATCAAGTTTGTGTAACTTCCGTCTGGGTTGGTCACGGTGGCAAGCGCAGCTGCTGAGCCGCCAGAAACAAATGTCTGTGCGGAGGTGTAGTTGTCACCCGGAAGAAGGATCATTTGTGTGGTAGCACCAGCCTCTCGGATGGCGGTAACGGCAGCCTTGGATCTAAATAAGCACACTTTGTACAGGCGATAAATGAAGGATTACATTACCTGAACCGTTTCTGCCCATAATGTGATCTATCGGAAGAGAAGAATATCAGATGATTTGCCAACGTAAGGTTAGGGGCCTCGATATGCTCACGCTAGGAAGGTCGTGGGGCTCATTCATTCTGCATACCAGTCAGCTAAAATACACAGTGCAAAGCCAACCACTCACACTCCGAAGACGATCTTGCTCTCGTTGGCGTAGTAGCTCGCCAACGAGCTCCAAAGAGAAGCAAACACTTCGTTAGAAGGACCACCCTGGCCAATGATCTGAATTGACGTCACATCAAACGCCGATCTTCCGAAAGAAACTGTGGATACATACTTCACCGTTCCATCTGGCGTAGTTGTGGATATCAATGATGCAGCTGGCGCCGGTAGCCAAGCAAGCCTGAACCAAAGCATTATACTCTGTAAAGTAGGTTTGGTTAAGGGTGCCGGTGGCGACGTTGTCGGTCAAAAACTGCCACGCGACAGGAAGACGGAAGATATTGTATTTGTCGTCATTCACAAAATGGGTCATCTGACCCGCGCCATCAGCACCGTAGTATTGCGTCAATGGCGGGTACGCGGAGCTTGCAGTGTCTAACCAATTGTCTTTCAGCCCGATTGATCGTGGTAATGGGAATAAACCTCACCATCACCGTTGGTGTCCATTCCGAAATCTAGGCATATGGTGAACATTCGACAGTCATATGCAAAGTAGAGTACGCCCACCAAACCCGGCGATGTTCACACCAGCATACTGTAATTTGCCTGCGGATGCAGGAGTCGTCGTACCACACGTGCTCGTTGGGGTAGCACTGGTACTAGCACTGGCGCTGGCACTGGTAGTCGTAGTCGTAGTTGCACTAGCCGGAAGACACTGCGAATAGTCTAGAGAATACATTATTCCGAACCATTGAACGCATAGGTTAGAAGCTAGGTTACATCCGGCCGGCATAGTAGCATTACACTACTTACAATCATTCTGATAGGTGCAAACGGCACCGCTGACACAAGTAGTGGCACCGGTCCAGCCCTGCGAAGCGACTCGTTACGGATCGTGAGCATCGAATTGGATGTCTTACCTCACCACCACCTATTGGAAATAGTTAAGTCGACATGGAATGGGAGTAGCCAACGAGCTGCTTACATTGCGCGTAGAGAGCAGCTTGTCCACGAACAGACAAAGCTGTAAATACAACAATTCCGAGAGCGTAGACAGTCTTCATGACTCTGCTTTTTCGAATAGGCTCGTCGACAGTTTACAATTCGGCGTTGTTGTACGCTGCACATTATAAGCTCTTCAACGAGTGCCCCTGACAAGCGAATTCAGTACAAGTATGGGATGCACCATGCAGCACATCTCCAAGCAGTGACATCTGCACACTCACGAGGGAGTTATCCGAAGCTTCTCCGAGTATCATCGTGGTACAATCAGTACACAACTGCCGTTATCCGATCCTTCTAAGGTGTACCGCACGCGCGATTGCCGGATTGATGCTAATAATATGATCATTTCAGGGGTAGAATCTCACTGATCGCCTTCACCGGGCGATCTTCGTCTCATCTTCGGATCGACCGAGGGGTACCTGCTAGTGGTCCCTAGACTACCCCATTGTTTCCGGAAGAAAAACCCTGAGTTACGACGATGAGACACAAACTGTAACTTTCCTCGTCCTTAAGCGCCAAAGAGTCATGAACATTCAGTTTGTAGAATTGATCGCTCAACCGGTGCGCGGAATTAAGGAGTATGAATCATCATGTGTAAGCTTTCTCAGGAATTGTAGCCAGCGATTTTTGCGTGCGTCTTCACGTTGCGCAAATCCCTGCGAAAAGTCCCACTCAAGTATAGGCCGGAAACCCACGACCCACCAGAAATACGTGGTTCTTCGCGCGGAAGCCTTTAATTTAACTCTCCATCCCTGCCTTCGGGAGGAAGTTCGGAGTTCACTTGCCAGAAAGAGGGCCCATCGACGTGACACCCTCAAAGAACTCGCGATTTCGGACTCATGGATACAGCTGACCAAATGTGTAACAAGGAAGAGAAGGACCTATCGAGTGAGGGTATGTATGTCAATAACCCGAGCCGCGTGAACAGTTGGCGGGCCAGTACCGAAATGTAGCAACGTACCTAATCATTTGAAGAATTGACCGGAATAGAAAATTTCTGACTCTTTCTCCCGTAGGGGCTATACCGGGCTACTGGCATCTTTTGGAGGTGAAGCGTGACGCCAATGCATCATCTGGGACGATTAAGCGGGCTCCCAGGCTAAAGGCTAAAGGCTGCTAGTCTGGCTACGCAGACTTTGAAAGAGTCGAAGGAGGACAGTAATTCTGTACCACTGGCTGCAGTAGTTATACTTGGTTTTGTTACCATCTCCTAACGTTCTGCCTTTCGAAGTGTTTCACTACCCGTCCTAGCCATGACCTCTGCAGGTCAGGTGTGCAAATCGTTTCTATGGCCATTGGGTCCGTCGACAGAGTGATGCATGCACCGAGTCGGTGTCTCGTGCGGATCTTGCAGTAGAGATTTGAAGACGTTTACCAGGTGGCTTGGAGTCGAACACTCGTGACTCCCGAGATCATAGAAATCGCGTAAGAATTGGGGTCGGGATGCGTTCTATCAATCGCTGCGAACAGGATGGTAGTTTTGTCCCATCGACAGAATTCGACGAATCGGAGAAAGTTGAACGGATGTTCTAGCGCGATGGGTATATGTTTAAACATGGATTCGCATCCACGGACGCAGTCAAGATAGGCGGAAACGTAAATCAAGGGATGAATAGAACGAGGCGCAGTTTGTTCGTGGATCCGACGGTGATGGGGGGGAATCAGAAGGACTCCGAGGTTGATATCGTATGGCTCTGGGCCGTACAATTCGCCCTCCAGGACTTCCGGCTCGGGAGTGTGATTGTAGACAAAGGCCATGGTACACCAGTGTCTTTGAGAAAGCTACCTTTCCAGGGTGACTGGCAAGGAGATGCGGCTGTGTGAATTCCCAGCTTGATTTCCGATTTTCAAAGAGAAGACTCTTGAGGAAATATACTGAGGGGTGCATAGCGCAGTGGTAGCGCGCATGCTTTGCAACCGCCTATAGACTGCAAATCTGTAAGCGAACGTGTATGAGGTCCAGGGTTCAATCCCCTGTGCATCCAAAACTTTTTGCCTCTCTTTGATCGCTTCGTAAATCCATGAGATCTAAGTATCCCAGGATGAAAATCAGAACAGGGAATTGTTTCTCGCTGGGAAAAGACCTGGCCGCTTCATAGAAGAGTCGCATCTTCGATAGCTTTCGCACGTTCCATGTCTCTTCATTGCACGGGGCTGCTGCTTATATATAGAGGTCGCTTATCCCTCAAATACGCTGCTTTCGTGCGTCGCGCTCGTTTTCTTCCTCCATTATTCCCCAAGATATCAATCCAAGTACGTCTTCCGTTTGTTTCCTTTCCGTTTGGGTGTAAGGTATCACAGGTTGTCTGATCGGGGTCGATGGGTCTCCATGAAGATCAGAAGAGCCATACCGACACTACATCACTAGGTGTCCCAGAGCGGTGTTAAGCAGATCTATTAACTGAAAGTGTACGGTAAGCGTATGGTTGCGTTCTGGTCAAATATCCCCAACCAAGGCTGGCATCCATAGCACACGGATCACCGACTCTCAAGATCCACACTTTCATCGTTTGATACGTCGGGCGTGACGCCACTGTCTATACTGTTAGATGTATCCTCCTCAACCTCCACTATTCGTTTCTCCTCGGTCAATGTACTGCCGTCCGCGTCGACTGGGAGTGGATCATCCTCCGGGTCGGGGTCCGTCAGGGTTAGCGTTGAACCCTCGGCGTCACAGAAATCGTCCAACGTCAATGGACGCATGGTGAATCCCTAAATCGAGAACACGTAATGAGCGACGCAGAACAACAAACAACTAGACGCACCTCTTCACCCACTCTCTTGATCGCTTCCTCGTCATGCGCCATCTCCCGCATGCATTCACGCACGGGCACCATGGCAGCGCTCCGACAGAGTTCACGGAGGTCCGAACCTGAGAAACCGATCGTCTTGGCTGCGAGCACTTCAAGGGTCAATGAAGGATCAAGCTTAGTGTCATTCAGCATCTATAGATTTCGAAGGTTAATCTCGACAGCAGAGAAAAGTTTCGATCAGAAACCGTACCAAAGATAGTATCTTGAATCGTTGCTCTGCGTTTGGCAGACCAACGGCAAATCGTTTCGGCATGCGACGCAAAATGGCAGGATCGATGTCCATGGGTCGGTTCGTCGCCCCAAGAACCATTATGCGATCCTCTCCTGACGTCAATCCATCCCACGACCTGCGTCATCCATGCCTCAGAGAATGCCCAATTCCAGAAATGGACTGAAGAAAGTAACGGCGTACGTCATAAACTCTGCCTTTATCATGCTCATCACCTCGTGATCGTCCGTTCTCCGCTCTCTCAAAAATGTATCTATTTCATCCACAAAGATGATCGTTGGCTGCATCTTTCTAGCGAGACTGAATAACCCTGCGACGAGTTTGTTTGATTCTCCAAACCACTTGTTGGTGAGAACTGATGCGGGAATGTTGATAAATGTAGCGCCCGATTCCTTAGCAAGGGCACGCGCAAGCATCGTTTTACCGCATCCAGGAGGACCGTAAAGAAGGACCCCCTTTGGTGCACTAAGGAGTGAGGAGGAGGCCGTGAAGAGATGTGGGTACATTAATGGATATATGACAGATTCACGAAGGGAAGCAATGATGGGGTCGAGGCCGCCGATGTCTGCACCACCCAAGTTAGTCGACGCGACCACGAGCAGGCGACAACGAAAGAGATGGTTACGTACCTTTAAAGCGTACGTGGATATCATCAGGGCATACAACTTCTTTTGATATGGACACTGTAAGGATTTTGTTCAGTACGTGTATGGCAGAGACTGATGCAGATCTGCGCACGCTCGTATTCGTCAAGTTTCAATCCTTTCTTCCCCAACTTGGCCAATATTTGTGCGCGGTGTTTTTCTGTTTTCTTATCCACATGATGCTGACCGATGAACCACTATGAATGGGCCGTGCGAAGAGAGTAAGAAAAACGTTCAGAAATGTTGACGCAAATGCAAGAACCGGCGAGTGGATGAACAATACACACACGGTAAGCATAATGTGCTGCAACCTTCATGAGGTACACCAAACGTTGCGAAGTAAATCAGTCTTCGTAACCAGGACCATATATTAACTAGTATCAACGTACCTGCGACACTATAAGTAGTGCGACTGTAATAATGAATGTGTTAGCGACCAGAAGTTTTCGAACTAGAAAGCACCTGCTCTCCTTGGCAGAAAGGAAGTACAGAGTACACACCATTGATGACGATCCGTCTTGTGGTCAACTGGGATGACATGCTTGAATGTCACTGAGGTGAAGGATAGAGCGCTACACGGCGTTGTCCACGCCGCTGTCGGGAAAAAAATGACAGAAAGAAATCCAGAAAGAACTCTAGAATTTCTTTGGGTACAGGACGTGCTCGAGAGCTTCCCCAATATGGCGCTGGTGAAGGCGGTATGACTGGTTCGGTACGCGATAAGGTGACTCGGAACTGCTGGCGGTGGCAAGGAATGTGGTTTTGTCTACAAAAGGAATGTCTGCCAGCAGCGTGGGATTCAGTGCTTAGCTATCTGAAATTCTGAATCTACCAAAGTGCTATATTTGATGCCACTGTTGCATCTAGTCAATGATTTGACATCATTACCTCTTCACAGGGAAGTAAACTCTCCTCAGCGCTACCGAGGCTGGAGCGCTGGCCCTTCATCGACACGGCGATCACAACACCTCACTTGATGGATAGACATAGGTTTGATTCAGACTCTCAGACAATTTAATAAGAACTCAATATTGCAACGGTGACGTTCCTTCAAACCACCCGAATGAGCTCCCGCAGCGGGCGATATGTTAACCGCTGTACGTATTTTTCAATCTGTTGGGTGCACGGCGCCTCGCGAAGAACGGTGGATATAGCTTGGTGTATCACTGGCAGGTGGACGGCTACTACTTAATCCCGAATTTTAGCGCTATGCACAGCAACATCAAGTCTCTTTTCCCGTCCCTATTTGATAATAATCACAAAATCGCGATGACGTCCCTTCAAAGCGTCTGGGTGGGCTCCGGCAGCGGTTGATATGTCACATATGTGAAGCGCTGGCGGGACTTTGGAGTCTTATGGGCGCTGCGTGGCGCCTCGTGAAGAATGGAGGATATGGACTGATAGATCAAATTGAGGGCTACTTAACCTCGAATCTTAGCCCTTCACAGGAACACCAAGTCTCTCCTTCCATCAGCTTCCCCTGCGACATTTTCCCCGCAAATATGTACATCCCCGACCTCCCTAAAGTGTTCAATAGACGGTCCATCGTCTCCCTCGACAAGTCTAGCTTCACCCTTGATGTTTCAGGCGTGGCTGGTTTCTTTGGGGGTGCAGAGGCTGCTTCCGCAATGGCCACGGTCCATATCTGCAGGAATAGGACGCACTGGGGGTGGTATAACTCACCCGGCTCATATGAAATCGCCAAGCGTTACGGACTCCTCACAAAATTCGGCTTCATCTTTGGGGGTGGCCATGCTGATCCAGCAGAACTGCTCACCCTGTTCGAGCTGGATGGTCGCAAGGGACCCCAGTTCCTCCGAGTCCACTCCGGCAATATCATTCCCAAGACAGATCATCTTGCTGCGGTCTTCATGACAGAATGTACTTCCTCTGAATGCCCCATAGCACCCCCGAATGGTGCTTCCCCTCAATGTCCCATCACACCCTCAAAAGGTGCTTCTCCTCATTGTCCCATTACACCTCTCAAAGGTGCTTCCCCTAATAGTTCCACAACTCCCCCCGAAGAGAGGCAGCCTGTCGGAGTTACTATCGCCGATCTCGACAAATGCCCTGAAGATAATACGGTACTGAGGCCCATACCAACCCAATGCGACTCTAAAGTCCTTTCCGCCATCCCAATCATTGTCAGTGCAGGCACATGTGCCATGTGTGCGGCCGTCGCAGACTGGTACTCATTTTCGTTGATCCTTCTTGGTATCGTCGCCAACGGCGTCTCTTGTCTTGTTATTGGCTCAGTCAAGCTGAACTTCAGTCGTCCCCGACTTGCTGGTGAATCAGGCCCAGAGGAACCATCTAAAGACCGTGTCAGCGGCATCCTCATCACGCCCACAAATGTCGTATTGCTAAAGGGACGCGAAGATGCAGCCATGGCGGTAGCTCACGGCAAGTTCGTGTTCCCATCCCCTCGTCGTGGCCGCAGATCCTTCCACATTGAATCTATCGGGCTGTGTTCCATTCTGCTCCTTGTCCAGTTCATTGCACAACTGCTTCTCATCCCGCAAGGATCACTCTTCGGCCAGATCATGTTTATGATCTCCCTAGGTGTCTCGTGGTGTTACAACCTATGGTTATGCTCTTTTGACAAGGCGAGCATTCAGCAGAAAATCCTGCTGAAATCGATCCTCGGGCTCGGGGAACGTAGTGTGAAGAGGTATCAGTTGGACAACTGGCCTGCCATGGTCGTATTTGTCCTCCTAACCCTGGTACTCGAAGATCACGAGATAAATCCCAGTGAGTGCAATCTAGAGACCTGTCATGTTTGTATTTGTCTTCTAACCCTGATACGTGAAGATGATAAGACAAACCCCATTGAGGGCAAGCTAACGACTGTGCTCAAAGTACTCGTCGAGGACACCAGCGAGGTCTGGGTAGTATGGAAGTCGGTAATCCTGAACCGACTGCCGACGAAGTTGGCAAACGAGTCCCCAGTTTTACAGGCAGTGGGCTTGGATACTATGGCGATGGACTTGAAGGTCTCGGACGAAGAAACTGTCGGGCTGTCAGGGGGAGATGAGCGCAAATTGAAAGCCCTTCTTAAGGAAGCGCGGTCTGGAATTGAAATTTACAAGGAAAGAAAGCTTAGTATGATCTCTTGATCTTAAGCACCACGACATGCCTTCCCTTCCTCGCTCTTGGGTATATTACAATTTGCTCAAACAGTCCATCTACACGGAATCGCATTCAGAAGTATTCACTGGTACAGTAGCTCTCAATGTGTATTGGTCATCGGTACTAGTACTATTCCATCAAGTACTATATCTATCCAATTCATTCGTCCAGAATAGCATATAGTACAGTGCAATCGGTCATAGTGCATGAATACTAGTGACAATGCTTAGTGCATACGAATGTGAGAGCAATGTTCGGCAGATGTGGGTCTCTTTCTAGCTGGATCCCTGTTGATGGTCCATATTTCTCGTAATATTATTTGGTTTACAGCGGTGTACGCAACTGTAGCCATAGTATGATCAATTTATTGACAGGGATGTAAACTCTTCTCAGCGCTACTGAGGCTGGCCTTTCATCAACATGGCTATCACACCGCCTGGGTGGACATAGATTTGACTCTGAGACAATTTAACGTGAGCTGAAAAGGGGAATGGTTTGGAAATGGAGATATGAGATGGGAGTAGATCTGTGGTATGCGGTGGGCATAGCAAGGGTTTCGTTTGTCGGTCGATTCGTGGGGCGAGAGTGGCTACTATTCGGTAATTAACTAGAGTCATGGGCTATAAACAGTATCAGGACAGAGGATGACGGGAAACAAAGAATAGGTAGCTACAATGTTATCCAGGAGTGAGTGGATAGGTGGGTGGGGACAAGCGCACAGCACGCGCGATGCGTGCGTCGTGTGGCCGCTTCTCCACGGTCTTGGAGGTGCCTGAGCAGGAGGGTGGGCGAGGCTGAGAGAACAAATCCACTCCGAGTGGAGATGAGTGAACCGATGGGCGAAGCGATGGGGATAGGCGTGACGTACCATGCTCTGCGCGCGGATCGAGCGAGGCGCTCGATTCGGCAAAGAGGAGCAAGCCAACGGAGTGCTCTGTTTCTGAGATGAGCGAGCGCATGGACATTCGCGAACTAGTGTGGGTCGAAAATGACAAGAGCAGATGGGGATAAGGATGATATTAGTAACATCTGCGCGAGGCATGGTATAGCAGGCGGTATTGGACGTACACAGCCAGCCGGATCCCTAACCAAACCATCCCGTCGACCTCAAACGGATTTGATATCTGGTCCAAAAACAGGTCGTTGGTCGGGTATGCGTCCCCGTGCGCAAAGTCCTGTTATCGGTGCAGGAGATAGGCTGGTAGGTGCATTGCCGTCAATAAAGTTACCGTGATGGGAGTGAGAGTCGCACGAGATCCAACGTGTTCCAGCAATGGTCCTAGGGAACTCCTTTGGCGTTGACGCGCGACTGAAGTAAGTGTGGGACTGTCGGAATCCCTCTCACGCTTCGTCCCTCCTTGAGGGCTAGGTGGTTGAAAAGGGAGATCTCCCACAGAAGCGAACTCGAGATGGGTGGGTTGGTGGCTGATCTGAGCAACATGTATGAAACACGACATGATCATCCGTTCATGCGCAAACGTGAATAAATGACGGTGTCGTGTTCGCATATTACCTTGTTACCTTGTTTACAAGGTCACTAGGGGGGGAGGGGAATATTGTGGATGTCGCGTTTGTTCCCCGTGCGAGTTTCTTGCCGCATAAATCCAACGCGTATCTGTGTACCGTAGTCTTGTTCACATTTCACCTTCAGCCTCAGAGATGAACACGACCCGATCATCTGTCCACATTTGCATGTGAATAGACATTTAGGTCGTGTTTCATGTCGCGCGTTTTCCAAATTCCATCCCTACTCATCCAACTCCTAATGTTGCCGTGCAAAGTTGAGGTTAGTCTGTTCAATCTGCCACAAGAACTCCACCACCTCAACGTTCAACCTCCGAGTCCGGTGATTGATAAGTACTTCCCTGTCCACCCAAGCAGCTCTCGTCGACGAGGCAAATATGTCAAAAGCGCAGATTGGACCTGTCCTCATGGCTAAACTAGGGTCCATCTCTACTCCACAGGCAGCACTTGCTCTGTCTGTGGTCTGTGCCGTCGTCTTGCCCTGCTTCCGAGTCTGCCACCCCCCCACCGCTAGCTTCTGTACCTCCCTCGGCGCCTGTCATGCCTGCTACACTGGCTACGACCACCGCTGACTATTTCGGTGACACTCGCTTGCTCCCTCAGAGTTTGCTTCAAGCGCCTCGGTGGGCTGAGTGACCTGAATCGAGAATGTGATTTCGAGACACAAGGATGCCATCAAGCTCACCCCTGACGGCCACCCTGGCGCACCCGGCTGTTTGGGCAGCCTTGGTAACTGCTTTGCCATCCATTTCGAGCGACTCGAGAAGCTGGACGACCTCAGGGAAGCGATTTCGGTACACAAGGATGCTGTCGAGCTCACCCCTGACGGCCACCCTGACAAACCTGGCCATCTGAATAACTTCGCCCTCTCACTTGGAGCTCGTTTCGAGCGCTTCGGCGAGCTGAGTGACCTCGAGCACACGATTTTGTGGCATAAAAATGCCACCGAGCTCACCCCTGACGGCTACCCTGACAAACCTGGTCATCTGAACGACTTCGCCCTCTCCCTCAGAGCCCGTTTTGAGCGCTTCAGTGAGCTGGGTGACCTCAATGAAGCAATTTTGAGGCAGAAGGTTGCTGTTGAGCTAACCCCTGACGACCACTCTGACAAACCTGGATATCTGAACAACCTCGGGGAAGCAACTTTTAGGTACAAAGATGTTTTCAAGCTCACCTCCGACAGCCACCCTGCCAACAACCGCGGTCATCTGAACCACAACATTTGAAAAATTATCGATCTCACTCGCTCAATCTTTGGGAAGTGGGCCAATTGGGACTCTCCCATCCCCGTCTATATAAATTATCCAATCTGTCTTATCGGTGACCATCAGAGTTGACTTCTGCCCTCATGCCAGGTCGGGGGTTGTGGGACGCTTGACCAGAATGGCGAGCTTGTCGTGGAAGGATATCCATGACGGTGATTTCTGGAAATATCTCGATGAGAATGTTTTCAAACTTGACCTGAGCCCCACCCAGGCCCGCCAGAGCTAGGGATCCCGAACGGGACTACATCGTGGCTTCCGCCGGTGTTAGGAAAGGAGAATTTAATGTCGATCAAAACATGTGAGCTTGTCATCGATGAGGATCTATTCGAGTCATACTCTCAACATATTCTCTCTCAGAGACGTTCCTGGCATCGCATCGGCCTCCATCAAAGGGTCGTGGAAGTTCCGAGCCGGGAAACGTGGAGTACCCATCATTGTCCACAAGCCCGAGCAAAAGTTCATTCCGAAACTCATCCAGACGAAGATCCTCAAAGCGAGACCCTTAGATAGCAAGCATGTCACGGAAGCCCTCGCATGTTCTACATATCCACAGTATCTATCAGATAAATGTATGTCTCCGGTTTGTTTTCCAACATCCCCTCATTCACATGGCCTGCTCACAGCCGGAGAAATCGTCTCCATAGCTCTCTGTGGCGGAACCACTGGGACTGATGTAGTGACCACTGATGAACCTGAATTTGGATGGTTTATGCAGAATGAAAGTGTGCGTCTGTGCAAGCTTTGAACACATGGGTGAATACTGCTTCACCCTTCTCTTTTCACTCCATCAGGCCAAAAGTAGCCCATTCGCCTGGTTGGCGTTTCGGATAAGAGGACAGGACTGTGTGTTCTGAAGAGCATGTGTGAGTAGACCTTGCTCGCGCGCTTTTGTTGGTGTTTACCAACGCCACCCCGCTTTTCAGATGGCAAGATGTCTAACAACCCTGGAAACCACTTGCCGACTATGGGGTAGAGATTCAGGATTGATATTCTCGGCGACGTGCCATCCAAAAGCTGTTCTGAGGGACGAAAATTTGTCAACTACTATACGTCTGCATCACTTGTTTTCTCAATCGTGTTGTACTACATTACCCCTTGCCATTTCCTTGTTTACAGGGTTGCATATGGGGGTTCCTTCCGACGAAGTTTGGCCGTATGTCTAGTGTACAAGGGTAGCCTGAGGGGTGAAGGGCAATACAAACAAAGGCTACGGCTAAGGGTCACAACTGTGACCCCGGGTACCTCATGCCATTGCCAATCCTGCCACAACGGTCCCGCGGCGCGCGCATGCTCGACGACGAGTCGACGTTGCAACATCATCAGCCCCATCGAGTCAGCGAGTAGCATTCGTGTGATGCCTGCACTTCAAATCGCCTGAGTGAGCTCCCGCAGCAGGTGATATGTAAACCATCCGTATCGCAATCTCATGGGTACTGCACGGCGCGTCGCGAGGAACGGAGATACGGCGATAATGATAAGTATAAAGTGCGCGGGCTACTATTTAAACCTGAATTTCAGCTTTCCCCTTAGCACCAGCAAGTCTCCCTTTCCATTAACTTACTCCCGCGACACTGTCCCTTCAGACATGTACATCCCCGACCTCCCTAAAGTGCTGAACAAACGGTCCATTATCTCCCTTGACAAGTCCAGCTTCACCCTTGATGTTTCAGGCGTGGCCGGTTTCTTTGGAGGTGGAGAGGCTGCTTCTGCAATGGCCACAGTCCATATCTGCAGAAATCGGAAACGATGGGGGTGGTACAACTCACCTGGCTCATATGAAATCGCCAAGCGTTACGGGCTCCTCACAAAATTCGGCTTCATCTTTGGGGGCGGCCATACCGACCCAGCGGAACTGCTCACCCTGTTCGAGTTGGATGGTCGCAAGGGCCCCCAGTTCCTCCGGGTCCACTCCGGAAACATCATTCCCGAGACGGATCATCTTGCCGCAGTCTTCATGAAGGAATGTGGTTCCTCTGGATGTCCGATAACGCCCCCGAAACCCCTGAAAGGGAGGCAGCCTGTCGGAATCACTATTGCCGAGCTCCACAATTTCCCTGGAGATAATATGGTACTAAAGCCCACACCCACCCCATCCGACTCGCGAATTCTTTCCGCCATCCCAATCTTTGTCAGCGTGGGCACCTGTGCTATGTGTGCGGTCGTCGCAGACTGGTACTCGTTTTCGTTGATCCTTCTCGGTATCATCGCCAACGGCCTCTCTTGTCTTGTCATCGGTTCAGTCAGGCTAGAATTCAGTCGTCCCCGACTTGCTGGTGAATCGGACCAAGACAAACCATTGGATAGTTATACTCAAAACCGTGTCAGTGGCATCCTCATCACGCCCACAAACGTCGTATTGCTAAAGGGACGCGAAGATGCAGCCATGGCGGTAGCTCACGGCAAATTCGTGTTTCCACCCCCTCGTCGTGGTAGATCCTTCCACATTGAATATATCGGGTTGTGCTCCCTCCTTCTCCTCGTCCAGTTCATTGCACAGCTACTCCTCATCCCGCAAGGATCCCTCTTTGGCCAGATCATGTTTGTGACCTCCCTAGGTGTCTCGTGGTGTTACAACCTGTGGTTATGCTCTTTTGACAAGGCGAGGATCCAGCAGAAGATCCTGCTGCAAACGATTCTGAAGCTCGAAGATCACGATGCGAAGAGCTATCAGTTGGACAACTGGCCTGCCATGGTCGTATTTGTCCTTCTAACACTGGTACTTGAAGATCACGAGGTAAATCTCAGTGAGTGCAACCTAGAGACTTGTCATGTTTGTATTTGTCTTCTAACCCTGATACGTGAAGATGATAAGATAAATTCCATTGAGCGTAAGCTAACGACTGTGCTCAATGTACTCGTCGAGGACACCAGCGAGGTCTGGGTAATATGGAAGTCGGTAATCCTGAGGCGACTGCTGACGTTGGCAAACGAGTCCCCAGTTTTACAGGTGGACTTGGATATGGCGATGGACTTGAAGGCCTCGGACGAAGAAACTGGCAGGCTCTCAAGAGGGGATAGGCACAAATTGAATGCGCTGCTCGATGAAGCGCGATCAGGAATCGAAATTTACAAGGAACGAACCAGTTTGGCACCATGCCTTGATCTTAAGCACCACGACATGTCTTCCCTTCCTCATTCTTAGATATATTACAATTTGATCAGATTGTCTGTCTACACGGAATCGCGTTCAGAAGTAGTCACTATTACTTAGTAGCCAACCGATCATATCAACGAGGCGGGACAACGGCCCGCGCAGAAAAAGTTCCCACGACACAGAGAACGAGCAATCATTCGAGTCTGGCTCCGATTCCGATGTGAACGCCGACTCCGACTTGGAACTGTGACTGTACTCGGCGTATTGGGAGGTTCCACAGACGCATGCCACACTTTGTTTTCGTATTAGTAACTCCCACTCAGCTCGAGGCTCTTCTTTTTCGAAGGTCGACGAAAAGATACTATTCTTGGCACTTCGACTCTAACTTATAACATAATTGGTGGGAAATCCGAAAGCCCGATTGGAAGAACTCAGCTTTCACAGGAACATTTCATTTAGCGGGCCAGACGACCCTTCTTCTCCCCCGTCTGACTCCCTCGATTCCGCACCACAACGGATTTGCCCACTGTCTCACTTTATTGGCGCATTGTGGTTGAAGGATGTCGACCCAACTCGGTGTGTAATTATCCTTATTATCACCAGTGCTCTTGGCTGATTACTCACTCCGTAAAGGTGCTTTGAAACCGCTGGAAATCGTTCATAATAACGGGGTTCATTCAGTCGCTTTTTCACCGGATGGGACGTACATAGTGACAGGCTGCAAAGACGGGACGATTCAGCAATGGCGCGTAAGCGATGGGAAGAAGATGGGACCGACGATGCATGCAGATGGCTCAGTTCTCGTCGTCGTCATCTCCAGTGACGGAAAATGGATCGTAAGCGGTGGATTGGGTTGCAAAGTCACGGTTTGGGATGCAAAGACTCAAAAAAGGGTCGTCGAGTCAACACAGGCTAGCGAGAAGTGGGTCAGTGCATTGGATGTGTCACCAGGCTCGACAAGATTCGCCAGCGCGTCGAGCGATTGCACGGCAAACATCTGGAGTCTCACGACAGGCCAGCTACTTGTTGGC
This sequence comes from Boletus subgraveolens, assembly GCA_038092555.1. Lineage (NCBI taxonomy): Eukaryota > Fungi > Basidiomycota > Agaricomycetes > Boletales > Boletaceae > Boletus > Boletus subgraveolens. The sequence continues at coordinate 12,484 of JBBPQP010000357.1, read as the reverse complement.
CCGTTGAAACACAATAGCCGCGTGGAACGCATCGCGTTTTCACCTGACGGAGACCACGTCGCGACCGCCGGCGTCTATGACTGCTTGCGCATTTGGGACAGTCGCAGTGGCGAGCTGCTCGTCGAAGTCCCTGGCTTCTTCCCCGAATCTCTTGTTTGGTGGTGCGATGATCGAATCTTCGCATCAACACGGTCAACGCAACAGTGGATCGATGCCCTTTCGGGGGCGGTACTTCTCGACCTTCCCCGGAACGGCGATACGGCCACAAAAACATACCTTGCCGTTTCACGCAATCGCAACTCATTAGCCGGCCTCGACGGGCACATCTTGCGTTTATGGGATCACACGACCCATGCATGGAACCCCACAACACATGAACTTGGCTATAATGGGTGTACCATTGCTATCTCGCCCAATAGCTATCATCTCGTCACCGGGGGAGAAGATAGAATTTCCATCTGGAATCTTCCTGGTAGCATTCCGGAGGATGTTGACCATGTGAGTACATCCTTTCCAAACTGCTCTACCGACTGATAGACTTTTCCTTGATTAAGATTAAGCACCAAAACGGTGTGGTAAGCGCATTGACATTGTAATATCGGGCCGAAATGAAACTGATCATGGTGTCTACATCTTTGACAGTTCATGCGTCTCTCTGGTGTAATACAAGAGTTATGGTTACATGGAGAACTGGAGTCTGCCCTGGAAATAGTATCTCGTGACATTATGTTGAACGGAAAGTCCCAATATGCATTCGCCAACCGTTCGCTCATCCAGGCCCGTTTGCAAAAGTGGGACGATGCACTCGTGAGCGCCGAGATGGTAACTATCGAGCTTCTTGCTTGTACACGAAATTAAAATATATCCATTTCCAGTCGAATGATATCCAGCCGTCAGTTATAGGATGTATCGCGAGGAGTATTGCACTCTGTGGCCAGGGCAGACACGAAGATTCCATGCAGGCATTCGATCTTGCTTTCGGGTACTGCAGGGCAGAAGAAGTAAATTATCTTCTGCTCATGAAGGTATGCATGACGTACGAATGGTATCCAGGTTCCATGACCCTCACAATTCTGTCCAGTCAGTCACCTTGTTCCTTGCAGGACTGCATCGCCACGCCATGGCCCGTACAGTTGACTTGATCAAGTCTTTTCGCGATAAGTTATTGCACTGTTATGTCGTTCAGGTAGCGTGTTGTGCCACTGTTGGTCGCAAACATTTCGTTAATACCATCCGAAGGCGCATATGTCCGTTTTCCTAGCGACATCCGCATTCGAGTCCCACGATTATGACCGTGCAATACAACTTTTGACATCGGCACCAGATCCTGGAGAATTCTCTCAGCTCCCAGAATTGTTGACTATCTCACTGGTACGACCCATCCCCGCAGTCATCAGTACATACATTGAATGTTTATCAAAGGTAACCGGATGGAGTTTCAACTCTCTCAGATTCGCGATCTATCAGAAAAAATGCGAAGTGCTGTTCGCCGCGGGCCTCACGGGGGGTGCAGTAACCTCCTTCCTTGAAATGGATCTTAGCGCAGAAACTGACTCAAAGGAGGAGATGGAATGGATCATCAGTATGGACGCTTTTGTGTGTTGCGCTGCAGCCGTTATTGATATTTTCCCTCAGATTTCAGGAGGCGATGTGTGGATAAATTGAACGAACTAGGAGATATGGCCATGAATTCCACCGCACATTGTGACGCTGCTGCCCATTATTCTTCAGCATTGAGCCTAGAGCCCTCATCGACAGACATACTGATCAAGCGAAGCAGAGCGCATGCGGCGATGGACGATTGGGAAGCTGCACTGACAGATGCAGATGCAGTATGTGCGGTTTCATTTTTGGTCCCGCAAATTAACCAATACCATGCGTCTCAGGCACTTCTACTTGATCCATCACACCCTTGGGGATACGAGGAGAAACGCGCAGCACTGCATGGTGCTGGTCGTTACGACGAAGCAATCGAAACACTCAATGAGATGCTTTTGAAGCTCGAACAATCACCTGATCGTCATATTCGTGGTAAATATCTTTTGTGTCACGCTGAACAGCTTCTGACGAAGGTCTATGTCTGACAGAACTACACAACCACTACGTGAACCCATCACAAACGATCACAGCCATTCACAGCTTCGCCAAGCACATCCAACGTGATTTTCCGCTCGTCCTCATCGACACCAAGAACGGTCATCTCTGTGATGAACAAGAGCGGATACGCACGTTTGAAGCGGATTCAAAGTTCAAACAGCTCGTTTCATCGATGGTGTTACGGATCGACAATGCTGGTATCGACCAGGCTGTGCGAGAATACTTCAGATACGCTACGTTCTCCCACACGTGGGAAGGAGACGAGCCTCTTTATCACGATATCCTGCATGAATCAGTACACGACCTCGCAGGATCACCCAAGGTCATGAAGTTGCTAATGTTCTGCACGATAGTTCGGGAAGCAGGTTTTCGCTGGGCCTGGAGCGACACCTGTTGTATCAACAAAATGGACGGCTCTGCATTACAAGAATCACTCACTTCGATGTTTCAATGGTATCACGAATCTTCGCTCACCATTGTTCACCTCAGGGGTGTATTGTCCGACTCGGAGCTCGGAGCTTTGGAAGAGAGTCTGTGGAATACCCGTGCATGGACCCTCCAAGAATTTTTCGCGTCCAAGGTCATTCGATTCTACACTGAAGACTGGAAACCTTATCTCCCTCGTGAAGTCACCTTCAATCACAAGGAATCCCCTGTTATCATGCGAGAGATGGCACGCGCGACTGGGATTGACGCAACAGAACTTCTCTCTTTGCGTCCTGGATCGGAGAACGTCCGGCAGAAGCTTTGCCTTGCCTCGACTCGCTTTGCTACGAAGCAAGAAGACATCGCTTACTCATTGTTCGGCATATTCGATGTCTCTATCCCAGTCACGTATGGCGAAGGGCAACGGCGTGCACTCGGCCGTCTCTTACAAGAAGTCCTCACGCGTTCTGGGGACACCGCAATCCTAGCTTGGACAGGCAAGGCATCGGACTATAATAGCTGCCTCCCTGCGGAAATTACTGTCTATCGCGAGACATTGTCACCGCACTTGCCATTACCCATCCCAGACGACGAGATGGAAACACTGCTTTCAGAACTTCAGGCATCCTCGATAATTCACGACTCTGCTGTTGAGTTATATGATCGACTTGTCTTTCTTCCAACACCACGCCTTGTCAGTCGCCGCCTAAGCCTGTCGTGCATCGTATTTCTACTGAGAACGGTTAGCGGGCCGTTCTCCGCCGGAAACGACTCTCCTATGCGCATTTACCGTGCCACAGCATCTGCGCTGGGGGAGGTCGAAATTAGGACGATGGATGACTTGGCCGACCTGACCAATCTAGTGCTCGTGCATCCGTGGCTTCAATGTCTCTTTGACCCCATCCTTCCGCACGAAGATATGATCACCGACGACGTGGAGTCGTTAACGCTACACGGCATTTCGGATCGCGACTCCCTTCTCCCTCACAGGAACCTAGCGAGAATCTCGTTACCGTATGTTTCGCAAGCGTTGCAGCTTCCCTCTCCGCTCGACAAAACAACCCGCGCATTGCGGTTGTTCGCTCGTCTCAGACAGCCTTTTGGAGCATTGCTGCTCGCGCCCCATTCGTCCAGGGAATACAAGCGGGTTGCGACGGACAACCCAATTGTTGTACGCATACGCAATGAAGTTACCCCACACTATCTCGTGGATAAGATACGTACCTTAGATATCCTTTGATTCTTGAGCACGGACCCGTTTCGATATTGATTCACAACCCCAACGCCCATCTTCTCATACTGTTACTAACTGGTGCTGGGGGGTAAACCCACCCACCGTTCATATACTTTCGTACTCCTTTAATTACTTTCCCTCGGTCGTTCATGTCCAGTGCTAAGGGGAGTTTCCACTACATTACATCACACCGCCGTAGTCACTGTAGATCGACGCGGCCTATCTGGTTTTCACAATGCTGTATGCCATCGGAGTATTTCATGCTTAGTGCTGATAAGGTCATACTCTGTAAATGTGCTGTACAGCATCCCAGTGAGCAATTTCAAGGTTGCTGGTGAAACAGTGGATGGTTGCGACAGGAGACAAATTACTGTGGGATACCAATTGCTACTTCGACGGAGCTTCGTAGCAAGTGTTGGTGTCCCACGTGGTCCGGAGATTGAGTACTTTGCCGCAGGACCGCAGCATCTTGGAAACGATCGTCTTTGACATGCCGAGATGCCGACGAGAGGCACTAACTAGTCGCCAATACCACCGCACGTCAAAATCAACGAACAAGTCTGCAGTGCCTACCTTCTGCTGACTTGTTCGTGACCGTAAACCATGCCAACTGCGATCATCCCGATGATCGCAATATGTTACGCGACCCGGTCGCAACGTTTCTGGCCTGAGGTATGGGTGACACCTCAACTTCGTAGGTTCACCCCAGACTTCGCTTGGTGCTACGGCAAATCCTTTAAACTACTTTGTTTCAGCTTCATCTTTTCGGACTCTGGCGCTCGTTTGGAGCAATGTAGCCTGGTCAGGGCCGGGTGGGACTGAGTTTACTGACCCGTCCGGAAGGATTTCGGGTATACAGTTCTTTAGATTTGGTTGTCAGGGGTACTCATTGAAAAGTATATAATTCGTGGGGTCCAGCAACGCCAGACTGTCAAAATCTCAACGAGCCTATTCAAAAAGTAGAGTCATGAAGGTTGTCTACGCTCTCGGAATTGTCGGGTTTACTGCTTTGTCTGTTCACGGGCAAGGTGCTCTCTACACGCAATGTAAGTAGCTCGTTGACTACTCTTACTTCGCATCGACCTAACTATTTTCAACAGGTGGCGGTCAAGTAAGTCATCCGATTTGGTGCCAATGATCCCACAATGAGTCTCTTCCCAGGGCTGGGTCGGCGCCACTACTTGCGTCAGCGGTGCAGTTTGCACCTACGAGAATCCTTGTAAGTTACCACTACGATGCCGACTAGATGTGACCTAGCATCTGACCCATGCGTTCGATCTCGCTCGGAATAATGTACTCCCCAGGGTATTCCCAATGTCTCCCAGCTGGTTCAGCCACGACTACCAGCACTAGCACCACCGCCAGTGCCAGTGCCAGTGCCAGTGCCAGTGCGGCCACGACTACCACCGTCAGTGCCAGCGCCACCTCGGCAAGCACGTGTGGTGCGACTCCTCCTGCCTCCGCAGGCAAATTGCAGTTCGCTGGTGTGAACATCGCTGGGTTCGGTGAGCATACTGTGGTTTATCCCTGGCTCCCGGGTGTTCATCATGTGCCTAGACTTTGGAACGGATACCAACGGTGATGGTAAGGTTTAGTCCCATCACCATTATCATCGGGCTCAATGGAAATCGACCAGCTGCTGCAAACTCCGCGGTCCCACCGTTGACCCAATACAACGGTGCTGATGGCGCGGGCCAGATGACCCATTTTGTGAATGACAACAAATACAACATCTTCCGTCTTCCCGTCTCGTGGCAATTTTTGACAGACAACATCGCCACAGGCACCCTTAACCAGGCTTACTTTGCAGAGTACAATGCTTTGGTTCAGGCATGCTTGGCCACCGGCGCCAGCTGCATCATCGATATCCACAACTACGCCAGGTGGAACGGTGGAGTATGTATCCACGGTTTCTTTCAGAAGATCGATATTTGATATGACGTCAATTCAGATCATTGGCCAGGGTGGTCCTTCCAATGAAGTGTTTGCTTCTCTTTGGAGCTCGTTGGCGAGCTACTACGCCAACGAGAGCAAGATCGTCTTCGGAGTGTCAGTGGTTGGCTTTGCACTGTGTATTTTAGCTGACTGGTATGCAGAATGAATGAACCCCACGACCTTCCTAGCGTGAGCATATCAAGGCCTTTATCCTTACGTTGGGAATTCAACCTGATATTTTTCTCTTCCGATAGATCACATTATGGGCAGAAACGGTTCAGGTAATGTAATCCTTCATTTATCGCCCGTACAAAGTGTGCTGATTTAGATCCAAGGCTGCCGTTACCGCCATTCGAGAGGCTGGTGCCACCACGCAAATGATCCTCCTTCCAGGTGACAATTGGACCTCTGCGCAAACATTTGTTTCTGGCGGCTCGGCAGCTGCGCTTGCCACCGTGACCAACCCAGACGGAAGTTACACAAACCTAATTTTCGACGTGCACAGATATCTCGACTCTGGAAACTCGTCAGTATCTCGCACGTAGCGACGTGAAATTATGCATTGATTTTTTGGATGCCCCCATAGCGGAACGAGTGATACTTGCGTCACCAATAGCATCGCAGACGCATGGGAACCACTCTCAGAATGGCTGCGCTGCAACGGACGCCGGGCACTCAACACCGAGACCGGTGGAGGTAACACCGCCTCGTGTAATGAATATGTGTGTCAAGAGATCCAGTACCAGGCCGAGAACTCGGACGGTGCGCGTGTTTTCCTTCCACCATCTGGTCGCATCGATTGACACTTTCAATCCACTGGCAGTCATCCTCGGATATGTTGGCTGGGCAGCTGGTAGCTTTGCGACGACATATGTCCTTAGCGAGACACCTACTTTAAGCGGTACAACTTGGACCGACCAGCTGCTCGTCGCGACGTGCATGGCACCCTCTGTCAACGGTTATGTTGCCTGAAACCAGTCCGATGTATAAATGTGAGAAGTCGAGTGGAGAGCGTCGCCATGGAGATGGTCCAAGCACTCACTTGTACGATCACGAATGTATTCTGGATGTTTGTATATTCCATCGACGAATGCTTTCTTGATCGTCTTGACCGAGTGTTGGAGGCGCGTCAACTTGATACTATGAAGCCATGGCCCACCACTTGGGAAATTGCAAGTCCATGGGTTTTATTGCATGCGACGAGATGACTCACGCTGATGAGGACCAGTGAAAACAGGTCATGATCCCCCAAGGTATGTCACCCAATGTGCTTATCAGTAGTGTTTGTTTGTTGATACGTGGTATTTGTGCGTTGATACGGAGCACTCATTCTACGCAGCAACAAACGAGCGCTCATTTCGCTGACCACAAGACCTTCTTAGGTTCGGTACCGCAAAGATCGGTGCATCCCGGTCGACTAATGAGTCGCCCGAGCCGGTGCGTATGATATCCCTGGATCCGTTGTCACCACTCTTGACCAAGTATACTAATATGTTCGAAACCCCTGGAAGTTGTTGAGAACAGCAGGTGTAAATTCAATCGCCGCGGGATTCTCAGAGGTTATAAAATCATGTTGACCCTACGCCTGACTTGGGAGTAAAAGACTTCCTCTGGCATTAATTCCTCGAGACACAGGGCTTCCAAAATGGGCCATATGCATTCGGATCAAAGCTTTTGAGCCAGCGTCTTCGGGAAGCCTCTTGGTGCAATGTTGATGATATGATATCCAGCGCGTATCTAGTTCCCGGGGTTGCTCGGAGGAACGACCTTCAACAAGAATAATTTGGGGTATACACGTGTATCATAGCCTCTTCAAGGCGGGCATCACTGATTAAGGCAGATGCCGTGCGTGGCACAAGAGACTGGAACATGTACTGATGTAACTTTCGAGCTCTCAGTCGACCAACTTAACTCAACTCGCCCTCAGTCCCTCCTCACCTTCACAACCTATCATGCCTGTCCTCCGTGAATTCAACACCCAGAGCATCCGCCCTTGGTACAATCCGACAGCTGATACACGAGGGACGTTGAAGTTTCCTCGTCTGTTCGTCGCCCCTCCCTGTCACCCCCACTGCTTCCGTGGGTTAGATATCAGTTGTAACACCAACATCCGCGTCAAGTCGACCCTGCAGGACATCACCGAGTCCCGCGCTGACTGCCACATTACAGCCTGGCACGACACCACTCTCTACTGCACCATCAATCATGTGTTCGCCCTTGCACTCAGAGATCTGGATTTCCTTACTGGTGAACACATGCGTCTCCCCCACAATCCCGCCTCCGTTCGAGTCAACTTTGAGCGCGCGTTCGTCACCCCTCCCAAGGTCGTCGTATTCTTCAACCTGATTGATCTCGACAAAAACCACAACTGGCGCCTTAGAACCACCGCCAGTGACATTGATGCGAGGGGGTTCATACTCAACATCGAGACGTGGGGAGACACTATCCTCCACGCCGCTCAGGCTTGCTGGATCGCTTATCCAGAGGATCGGGAGTATATCTTCAGTACATCTGTCAACACGGGGGACGTTCGTCCCTGGGACCAGCCACAGCACGAACAGAGCAGGAGAATTACATTTGGGGATGTGGAGTTCTTGAAGGATCCCGCTGTCTTCGTCGCCTTGAATTCCATCGACATCGACCACAAAGCTAATCTTCGTGTCCATGCCTACGTCGATGGTGTTTCCAAGACTGGTCTGGCGTGGCACATCGATTCCTGGTGTGACACCACCCTTTACTCCGCCGGGGCCAGTATCACTGCATTCAACTGAGGATAGGCTCTATCCACAGTAAGAGTTACTCGGTCTTCCGCACTGCTAATCTAGCATTCTGACATTTCATATTGGCTCAGCATGCCACTACATCTCAAATCCCTACGTGGACTGCCAATGTTATCACACCGTTCTCGTGATTACCACAGGATTCGTTTGATTTTTTGCGTCTCCCCACTGCAAAATGTCGTCCCAAGTGTTACTCTTGCGTTAGATTTGATGTTAACCAGTTACCTTCCTTCCATCCGAAAATGAGAGATCAGGTTTTCATTAACAGACTAGCCCCAGTATCCGTACAGTATAATACATTGCAACATACTCCAACCATTCGTCAGGGGTTCTGCATCTGCGTCGTCCAGCACGTCCAACATCTTGACAAGAGATACTAGGGTTCGATTGCTACGTCACGCAGTAATGGCTCCCCTCAGAGGGCAGCGAACCGTGATCTCGTGTTCTTCAAAAGACCGACCAAATATCTTTTTTCAAAAGAGGTTGAGCATATATCTTTCGAAAACGTGTCATATTAGTCACGATCATGGACTTACCAGCAGGATGGTCACTAGGTGAAAGCCTTGGCGGGAAAAGGAAAGCGAGTATGCGCGCTCGAACGAGTCCATCGTGTGTTCCGCGTCTCCTTGCATCAGGTACATATTTGCGAGGACCTAGGAAGGATCTCAGTGGTGCCATCGGTGCGTCAGTATTGGATAAGTGGCACGTGCCTGGAGGGAGTTGTACTTTTCACTGTCGTCTGCGACGGCAATGAGATCATTTACGCGCGCTATTGCATAGTCATGCTTTCCGGATAAAAACAAGAGGATCGCCTTGCACGGAACGACTTCAATTGTGGAAGCAAGTATGATGGAACGACCTACACACCCTTATCAATAAGAGAAATCTAGTTTCGTCTGCACCGCAGTTGCAGAATACAACATCAAAAGCTTCGAATGCAAGCTCGTGTTCACCTTGGCCAGATAGCACGATGGCCTTTGCGATGTGACCGATTATGGTTGGCCGAATGGCGAGGGACTTGGGTACACTCGAATAAACACGAGCAACCGGGAGAAAGGACGAAAAGTTACCCGGGAAGCATGGGTGGTCGCCTTGTGCCATTGATTCTTACGTGCTTGTACAAGAGCACGAATTGCAGGTTGATGGTAGTTCTGAGGATTGGAACGCATCTGCTCGGACAGATACGAGTTAGCAGTTTCGAAGTCTTGTTTCATCCATGCCTGGAATATCTCGTTGCTCATGTTCATGAGAGGAAGGCGAGAGGTAGGCTGTGAAGAATTAGATCACGTCCGACTTGGCTGGTATGGTTGAATATTTACATCAAAGATGGCGTGCAGGGGAAGAATGTCCCTGAGTGCGTAGACCGTGATCTTCTTGTCGCCCCTGCCACATGCAAGATAACTATCATCAGGCGACAGAACGATGGAGAGAATCGAATCTTGAAATTTGATGGTGGAGCCGATCTGGTTGCATGAAGAAAGATCCCATAACGAGAGCAATCCTCCCGCGGAACATGCGAAGAATCTCCCGTTGGTCGCGAGCGAGCAAGGTGTCAAGCCATTGCTGGCGGGGACCGCCCGGTACCATGGCTGGCGCGGGGAGGACATGTTGGATGAGGATGCGTCGATAGACTGGCACATAACCGTCCCGGAGGCCATGGCTATGACGAAAATACGCCAGTTGTCGCTGGACCATCCGATGGGAGTACATGTCGGAATCGGAGTGAGGCCAACAATGGGAGTGTAGAAATTAATGCTCGCGGGTCTGCAAGATCATGTTGCCAGTGCGAGAATCCCAGACCTGGACAGAATCTCCATGTGCGGCGGTCGCGAGACGCTCGCCATTCGGAGAGAATTTTACCCCAACAACGCTACCGTTGTGTTGGAGCGGACCCAGAACTCTTTGTCCAGTGGTGATGTTGAATACGCGGATGGTCTTGTCCCTGGCCATCCTTCGATACAGCGGCACCATCCACACCATCGATCGTATCCTCTATCACTCTCGCCTTTTCGTCCAAGTTCTCGCCTTGAATTTGGCATTGCCGAATCTACCCACTGGCGACTTGGCTGTTGAAGTAGCGCTCGGCGCTGACGATTTCCCTTCCGTTAGACGTGAAGGCGACCGGGACAGGGAGTGTATTTTTACAATCGATGTCGATCGATTTCGCGGCACGATCTTCGCGAATGGTCAACATTGCACTTTATCCCTACACGATACAGGTACGCACCGATCGTAGTCATCGTAAGCGCAAAATTACTGTTATACTGGTGGGGTTTCCAGTGGTTCAGATGGATTGGGAAAAGCCTGCAAATGAGCAATCACGCTCACCTTATATGCGCATTCCTAATGGATATAGATCGGTTTGGAACTACCATGTACCTTGAATCTTCCGTGTTTGCTTGTCGGTGGAGAGATCGCAAGTTTATTGCATGGAACTAGGGTCATGCTGTAAAGTGTGGAATTAGAACGACTCGATCATGCAGAAACAAGCCGGAGCTCATCGCACTTTTGAGTCACTTTCTTCCCTACGGTCTTGGATTAATCTAATTCTGTCCAACTACCGTAGTGGACAATGAGACACCTCAGTCCGGAGCGAGTGGTAGAATGTTCGTACACTTTTTAACAGTATACTTGGAAACCTGTCAAGGGTAATAGATCTGCCAGTGCACCGCCAAATATGTCCACCATTTTGGGATCAGATGCTGTCGGACATGATGATAATGGTTGCGTGACGAACATGTAAAGTCCAAAGCAGGGAGACGCGCGACTCGAGAAACGACAATCTTTTTTCGCCCATCAACTGGAAGATAGTAAGTGATGCTTGCTCGCTGGGAATCCACGGAGTGGAAAAAAAACATCGGTAGCCTAACCGGAGTTTCAAAACAGAACCCCTCACGTCCACCCAATATCCCCGACGCCGGTATCACTGACAGGCCATCAAACACCATCCACAACGGCTCCAACCGTCAACACTGTCAACACCGCCCTCACAGTCACGACTGGCCTCGCCTTCGACACATCTCCCACCCCCACTTTCAAACTCGTTAAACCTCTCAACATTGCTATCCACCCCTCGTATCCCGATCCGTATGTGGAAGCGCGTCGGACTTCCCTGGATGACCGCAAGGATAGTGCAAGCCATTAATATGTTCGGAATCGCTGGGAGTCGTTGACAACAGCAAGCGTAAATTCAATTGCATTTTCTGATCTTATGAAGCCATGTTGGACCTACGCTTAACTTTGGAATGAAAGACCACCGCTGGCATCGATTCCTCAAGACACAGGACTTCCAAGGTAAGCTATATATGGGTTCGGATTATAACTTTTGGGCCAGCATCTTCGGGAAGCCTCTTGGTGCAATGTGTGTTGTTCTGTTACGTGGTAAGGCACGAGCGCAGACACAGAACGCTGTCTTTGGCCGAGCGGCAGGGGAGTGGCGCAGCCCCTCTTCCTTTCGCGCCACTTCCTCCACTCGTGGCTTGCTCTCCTCAGAGCAGAGCTCTCTCCCGATTTTTCGCCCACCCACCATGCCCTTTGCTCGACAGCAAACCCGCTGTCTCACCCACCTCGCAATCGACCCGCGAGGCAGTTTTTCCCACCCGCCCTCAGCAGTTCATCACAGCCCTAGGTCCCTTCAGAGCCGGACAGTCCTCCATGCTGTCACCCACTTTCCCCCTCGTGTCACATCACACTCGTCGTTGATACCGCACCATACGATTTGTTGTACATACATCACACAAATCTATCACCCTGGTCTCCCCAGTCACTGATCCCCGAGTGATGGCCAAAGATGACGATTTGAGATTCAGTGCGTATCTAGGTCCCGGGGTTGCTTGGACGAATGGCCTTTACCAATAATAATTTGGGGCCTACATGTGTATCACACCTGGCATCACTGATCAAGGCAGATGCCGTGCGCGATATAAGCTGGGATACGTACTGGTGTAACTTTCGAGCTCTCAGTCGACCAACTCAACTCAACTCGCCCTCAGTCCCTCCTCACCTTCACCAC
>JBBPQP010000356.1:0-28837 GCA_038092555.1 Boletus subgraveolens | reverse complement strand
GCTCCAAAGGGCCCTCAACATCTTTTTGGAGAGTTGCTATCACAGAGAGGTGCCGGCGATGAGTCCCCATTGGTGATAAGGGAACGGAGGCGTCCAAATTGTTTCTTGAAGGCGACCTTCATTATGGGAGCAGTTAAGAAAGCTGAAAGACGAGTGAAGCACGACGGATAGCCTGCGAGGTGGTGGATCCGAACAACGTTACACCCCGTGGGATTATGGTGCTGCGGCAGGGAAAATGTTGCGTCAGTTGTGCGTCAGCGCTTCGGCGTTGCTTCGTCATCTCACCCAAGAGCCTGAATCCATAGTGGCTAGTTCCGGCATGGTACTCCGTGAGAACGAGAGATCGCTGGTGCTGGTGAGGATTCTCGTAGGTAGCCCGGCTGGCCTGTGGGAGCATGCCTCGTCATGAGGTCACTGCTGGCTTATCGCTGACTGCGCATCACCTACTAATTGGGTAAAGATTTGGTAAAGATTCCCTCTTTTCCTTCGAAGCACTCAATCATGTGCTGCCTATGTGCGACATTGTAGTGAATGCCAGTGATCACATGCACACTAGAATGACAGGGTGGGGGAGCACGAGAGGGAGTCTATACAAGAATAGTGGGAATGGGATTGGCGACGGGTTGCATTCCGGGGAGACGGCTAACACTGCGCCGGGCCCGGAGTATAACAGAGATATGATGGAGGTTGATAAGCGAGTAATGACGATGACAATGATAATACGGATTGAACTATGAACAAAGTGTAGACGAAGTATTGAGGTAGTAAAAATGGTCAGATGTAAGAAACTTATGTCGAGCAAGCTGGAAAACTGTAGTACTTGAAGGACCTCTCCCGGCCACTCAACTAGTCGTTGTATCCAACACTGTGACATCTGCAAGCAACTCAAAATCATCAGGAAGACCAGCAATCCACCCCGCGGTTTTTGTGATGAACTTCTCGAAATCAGTGCCGCTTGCCAATCCACCCGCCATGCTCTCAGGCGCCGGAGGGGGACAAGTACCACCCTCAATTTCGAACAGGGACGGGTCAACATCCACCGAAAATCTCACTTCCTCTCCAGCACCGCATTCGTGATCACTCGACGAACCACAGAGATCAGCTGTGAGCATTGATGAAACAGGTACGGGTTGAGATGACATGCTCCGAGTTGATGGGGGACGCTGAGCCTTGCATCGTCCAGCCAGTCTTACACCGCTGAGGTTGCCGTCTTTAAGAGTTCGAATTTCCGCATACATTTCTCCTCTCGTACACGTCCACGACTGACGGAGGGAAGCTATGACGGTACCGCTGCGGTGTACGTGGTACTGATAGTGAGCGGGAAGGTTTCACATCTTTCCCAGTGCAAGAATGCAGGAAAGCTCGAAATGCGGCATTCGTCACCCAGCACTCGCAATTATCAAGGCCGAAGTAAGCATAATTAACCATGCCAGGCGGAAGCATCTGTATGTCGTTAATTGGGTGCTTGACTACGAAAATAGAACTTACGAGGTCACAAAATGCCTTGAGGGTACTCAGACATGACTACAGAGACCACCTGGAGCGGCTCAGCTGTTGCTTCAGGGATCTCGTTCCACTGTCGGTATAGCGAAACACCAGTAGCTGTCACCCAAGCGTCCGCAGACTTGAGCGAGGGAGGGGTGTGGGTCATGATTTGCGTCCGAAATTTCCTATGGGAATCCCTGTGTATCTCATTGACAATGAGAAAGGCGCGAAAAGGCAGTTGATGCTCACAAATGTTCTGTAGCTTAGGGGTGTCCCCGGAAGGACAAATCTGACACGCTGATCTGTCCGGCATTATCCTGTGAGGGCGTCATGGAAAGGTAAGTGGAAGAACGGAAAATCAAATGAAGTTAAACTTTTCTTCAATCTTGCCTAGTTCGATTATGACAGCGTATAATGTCTTGTATAATCCGTCTTCACTTTAGAGCTCTAGCTCTTGTGACATTGTGACATTATAGACGATCTGAGTGGACTCTGGACTCTGGAGGAATGTATCGGTGCGTGGAGCGTGGAGCTTGTACTAGCGCTGACGCAAACAGTAAACGGTGGCCGACCGATTCAGAGCAGTCCGAGCCGCTTATCTAACGCATCGCCACGCCGATGCTCGACGCTGAACCCCAGCGGGAACGGAATCCCAATCCCACTATGCTTCATCAAAGTCTTATTCAGTCTCCTGTGGGGTCTTCTCCGCTTGGCTCTATTCATCTAGTTGTTTTTCCCGCCACGCCGGGAACATACCAGGGATGGGAGCCGCGGGGCCAAGAGCGATAGTCGCATTGCCATACCAAACAAGCATCCTGGCGGGATGGAGCGCATTGTTCTCCATCCAGAACGTCGCAAGTATGACTGAGCCAGCCCCGAGGATCAAATCCCAGTTAATAAACTCGAGCATGCCGTCTGTCAAGACGTCACTGCTGGATCAAGTTCGCCCACAACCGGTACCAACATTCTTCGCAGTACCGCGCTGTCTGTCAGGACCAGCCAGACATAGACCGCGTGGAGGAGTGTGGAGAAGACAGGCGTGAACGCGGGGGTGGCTACAATGGTACGGTGACCCGATTGGACGTAGCGCGAAGGGGGACTAATCATGTTGTGTAAAAGCATAGCTAGTGCGGTGAGGCCGGAGAACCCTTGCCAGACGGCAGTCACAGATCTACAGGAAAGGCATGGAGGTAGTGGGGAAGTAGCCGAGGAGGCCAAAGATGAGAGCTTCAGCATTGGCCCGACCGACTTTCGAGGGCGGGCTTGGGATCAGGATGGTGCTGGGCCGTACGGATGCTGTGCCAGTGATGGCGAAGGGGATGGTGTAGATGGGCATGATGACTCCCATGCAGGCGAGTTGGAAGAGGATACCGACGGCGGTGTGCATACGGAGAGGAAACGAACGGCGATCGGGGGCGGCTTCGGGGAAGGGGATCAACGCGACGACGCCTATGAACGAGAAGAGCGCACCGAGGAAATGATGGTAGGCTGGAGGGCGTGGAAGAAGACGACCATGCTGTAGTGGGTTTCGTCTGCCTTGGGGTTATTGGTGGATGCGAGGCAATATGGATGCAGAGCGAGGTCGGGGTCGCATAGTATGGCCCATATTCGACCCCCATACATGGACACGTTATGACATGTGTTCAGTCACTCAGATTCGCCACCAACGCGAACGACTTCAAAATAATTCCCTCTATTTCGAAGTACTCAGGCTGGCCGCTGGCAACGGTCCACAGAAAATCATCTTCATCCTGGGATGACCATGGCTCTGACACCAGGTAGATCGCACTCATCGCGAGCACGGATGCCCCACCGACTTAGATCTGTAGCTTTGTGAGTCTTGAGCATATTCAAGTTCGTGTCTGGCATGCCTAACGACAACCAGAAAACGGACTTGGAAGCCATTGGTCTCACTGCCATATTAATCTTTAGACTCTTTGTGTCCTATGTTCCGCGGGTGCGTTTCGCCCGTTCAGTTCATGCTGTCATAAACCGACATTGCCTAGAGCCTATCTGCGTATAATTCGGGCTGGAACCTCCCTTGGTTTTAGCCCTTGGTTTTTGCCGCTTGGCAGCACCTCCTTTGCAGCCGCCATGTTCAACGTGTACGTTGCGTCAATCCTTTGCCGTTGTGGCTAGTTCTAGATATCGGTTCTAGGATTACACTTCAATGCCCTGCTGTACATTGCTACACTCTAGTGGTGCGTCGCTCGTTCCCTCTAACTACCACCGTCTTTGACCCGAGCCACCAGAATCTTTGGAAGTGTCTCGAGCGAACTGCCGGCGTGCTCCAAGTCGGCACCCAATGGTTCTTATTCACCATAATGTACGTGACCGCCCAGTTTTGACGCCCGGTCGCCGAGGTCTATTCGCCTTTTTAGTCTGGTGCTCTACATGCTCTACTACCCTCCCAGTCTCAAGTACATTCAACTCGACATTGACACGCACGATGCACGACCGATCCGTCACGTCCGCACAAAACTGAAGAGTTCCGAATGGTCATCGTCTCCTGGCTCGCTTTTCTCCACCTGTACGTCCCTTTCCATCCCTTTCCGTTCTTCATACTACTGACCCGCGCCCACTCAACACAGGGCAATTGTTCTCGTCACGACCTTTGCTCTATTTGCGGATTCCCCGCCATCGCCAGACCCTACCGTACCGCATCTACCCCCAATTACGCTCTGGGTGACATTCTTGGGCGTGACATCGGGTTTGCTGGCAGGCGTGCAGTATGGCCCGCAACTTATACGGACGTATCACCTCAAGCTCGTCGGCCCGCTGAGCATTCCGATGATCGCGATCCAGAGTGCAGGTGGAATCGTCATGGCCGTCTCGATTGCGACGCGACCAGGAACCGGACTGATGGAATATTGTATTTAGGTTGGGTGATGTATGCCGTGTCGGCGGTGATGCGAGCTTGTTTGTTATTCATGTGCTTCGCATGGAAAATCCGACAACGTCGCCTCGGGATCCACGGTTTCGGAAGACCAATCGGAGAAGCTGCAGAAATGCCCGTCGAAGGAGTAACTCGTACGTCGAGTGAGGAGGATAGCGTGAGCGTCGTGACCGAGGGCGGGGTCAGCGATGAGGCGGCAAGGGAAGACAGCGTTGTTGAAATCGGGGAGTGCCGTTCGTTTGGGTGGGGTGCCGGGATGGATTCAAGGGCTGGGCAAGTAAAGGGCAGGCCTTGGATGTGCATAGAACCATTTTGCTGGCTGGGTAGATTTGATGGCGGTCACAGTACTTCAGTGTGTATCTGTTATTTCTTGGCTAATCATCCATTCGTTTGAACGTTTCGTGTGGTAGATGGGTATGTACATATCTAAGACCTAGCAATTTGGAGTTGCTACATGAGATACCACACTATACTACAACTTTGCCCCACTACTCGGGTGTGTTACAGCAGTCAATCTTTCTAAACCAACCTTCATCCGCGCATTCATCGCAACACTCTTACGAGAATGTCTGTCGACAAAAACTTGTGTATACCCTCCCACAGCAGCTGGCACATCCACCGTGACGCTTCCCGACGTCTTCTCTCTTTCCAAGGACTTGAATACCCCAACTTCGTATGTGACCGAGCTCCTTCCGAGCTGTGAGACTCTCAGACCCAAGTCGAGGACGTCTGGGAACGTAAGCGGGGAGAAGAACTAAACGCCGTGCATCAGCGACATTAGTTAGGCTATGGTCAGGGAAGACAATGGGGGTGAGACACACCTCACAAAACGACGATACCACAAGTCCAATCTGGTCCTGGTTCTCGTCCAAATTGGGCTGGGTCGGCACGAGCCCAGTGTTGGATGAGATAGGTGTTGACTATGGCATCAAAGAAGTGGTAGTACACAACGTTGTTGATGTGTGCGTATTGATCGTTGTCGCTCCTTCACGGTGCCCGATTAGTGAACGAGGACGCCATGTCGGATGCAAGGTTAGAAATGGAGGCAAAGGCTAGGAACGGGCAAGGGAGAGAGACGAACCAGCGTGTGCGGTAGGAGAGAAGGAAGGGGTAGTTGGAATGTCATCACTTTCTTTTGTCATTGATGTTGGGAGGGTTCGAAGACATGTCTGGGATTTTTCCAAGGCTCGGGAAGACTTGGGGCCTATGACAAAACATTGTGCACAACTGACATGATTTTGGTCTTGAAAAGTTTCCGAGTCTCGTCAAGCAACATCTGTGCGGATCGTTCAGGGCCCTGAGTTGCCTTGTGCGATATCCAGCTGATGTCAATCCGATCTACAGTATATGGCAGACATTGGCAGTGCTTGGAACAAGCCGTCTCACCTCCATCCAAGTCCCATAGGAATTTTTTCTTGCTGAATGCCTTCATCCAGACATCCCATTACTCTTGTGTACAACACCTTCTCTCTGGTGTGCCTTCACTCAAACATGTGGTATTTCACTATTTGTTGAATGAAGCTTGAAGCCTTGCCTAGAGTTCCACTCACCTTGCTTGCTTTGTTTCACCCCCTTTTCCATAGGCTCCAGCTCCATAGGGGTTCTCCGAGAAACACTTAAATGTTTGGATCCATGAGGCTCCCCGCCAGGTTTCATCTTTGCCTTTGATTATGACCACACCATCTACTCACCCTCTTGCTCCAGCTCGCTCTCCGATTGGCCATGCTCTCCTGTCTCAATATTTCTACAATGTTGTGCACCATTACCACATGATGGAAGAATGACATCGTCATCGTCATACACATACCCGCGAGCATTAGTGTTAAACCCACCTGGGTTACTCCTTCCCCTTTGAAATATATGCCAACTTGAGTGTTAAAATGTGCTCCTCTTCTATGTCAGGAAGGTGTGACAAAGAAGGTGTGGAAAAGTCGGGGCTCCGCCATCCGCCGCAT
The DNA here is from genome assembly GCA_038092555.1 of Boletus subgraveolens. NCBI lineage: Eukaryota > Fungi > Basidiomycota > Agaricomycetes > Boletales > Boletaceae > Boletus > Boletus subgraveolens. Next base: position 22,501 of record JBBPQP010000356.1, on the reverse strand, counting down.
TGCTGTTCAAAGAGGGATTCAGTATGTATGTGTAGCTCATTGCATGCAAGTATGTATGCAAAGTTGATAAGAAGCGCTCTGGGTACAAGTGGGTGAGCATGGACATGACAATTGGCATTACGCACTCGAGTTCGATGAATTTGGCGAGATCGAGTGATTTGTTGAGGTCGGGTATGTCAGTTGAATGTCGATATGTAGCAGATATACAGACCTGTTCAACATTGTCATAGGTCCTGCATGGAGGAACGTATCACTAGAAAGGTGCTTTCACAAGGATACAAATATAATTAAAGGAGAACCTGAGCCTGGTCACATGTCAGGGAGGTTCCTGCACTGTCACTCTCTCTAGTGTGATCATTGACTATGCTCTGGGCCACAGGCCGCTGGGCTACCACCTGGGGATCTTTTTGGATTCACACCAGCATTTTATCATTCCCATGTGATACCATACTACGGGAACTAACTGACATGGATTCGTTTCTCACAGCTCCCCATCCTGGGTAGGATTTGACGAAGCAACACTGCCGCAGCATTTTCCCGTCCACAGCACCTGTAATCACATGGTATCTAACATTGTTCGGATTCACCACCTCCCAAGCTATCAGTCATGCTTCACTCATTTTTCAACTTTCTTAACCACTCCTGCAATGAAGGCCGCCTTTGAGAAACAATTTGGACACCTCCAATCCCACATCGCCAGTAGAGACATGTCTCCAACACCTTCCCACCATTCAGATGTATCCAACGTGGAGACAAAAGCTTTGGGTGTTGCCCACTTCATGCAGCATGTTGACCCAGAGCTTATGGGGAAATTTGGACGGTTCAGAATTCTTGTCATCAGCAGAGTGAATGCTGGCAAGATGACCATCCTTCAGAAAATCTGCAACTCGACAGAAGATCCAGAGGTTTACAATGATTGAGGGGAAAAGGTGGGCTGAACAAGCAAGGGTGCACTGGATGCTAATGCTGTCGATGTCTGATCAGGTCGATTCTGTGATTGAGGGGTCCAGGGAGGTGAGTGTCACTGAGGTGCCTTTGCAAGCCATCTCACCTTGCATAGCATGGACTCCACAACATCAATCATGAAATGGTTTTCAAAAGCAACAAGAGATTTGTTTTCCATGACTCTCCCGGATTTGAGGCTGGCCGTGAGGATGAGTTTGAGAAAATGAAAAACTTTGTCACAGAACAAGCAAACACAACTTTCCTCAAGAAGCAGATCCATGCCATATGGTGAGTGGGTACATTGTCACGGGTTCTAACTGTGACTTTAATATAAGTAGGTACTGCATCCCAATGGATCAATTTCATCATGCTGTCACTGTTGCAGAGGAAAGGTTTTTTGGTGAATGTGACACTAAGAATGGTGATGAATTCTTGTTGGTAATATGTTCTGAGCTGATCAGTTTGGGTGGTAGTGCCAGTTTTGGTGCTATTCACTAAATGTGATGCTCTCATATCACAGGCATTCCAACCTGAAGATCTACTACTACCTCTAGAAGATCAACTCATGAGGCAGAGGAAGTATGCTGAAGAGATTTTTGCCAAGAGAAATATATGGGAGGATCTATGCAAGCTGAAATTCCCTCCACATGCATGTGTAAAACTGGAAAGTTTGTACATATATGCTTTCATCTCTATTCTATTCAATTAATTATATTACCAGACATGGATACATCTGGTACAGGGTGTAACATATTGTTGGAACAGACTGCAGCTGCATTGAATAATGCATCATTGCAAATGTTGTTGATTTCAGCACAAGAAAAGAATATTCTGCTATGCATTGAGTATGCAGTGAGATAGTGAGTAAATAGGTTTTGGATGTAAAATATATATGTTGATGCCATAAAGTGCCTTGGTGCCTTATGCTGAGTTCAGGACCACACAAAAGAAAAATCTTGATCTGGGTGAGGCATTGGCAAGTTGGTTTCCACATACACAGGTAAGATTTTGAGTCAGGAAAATATTGGATTAAGAATACTTATATACTTGAATGATATTAATGGATTGTTAGGTGATTATCATGACATGAATTAAAGAATAGCTGATTGGATGTTTGTTTTATTCTATGCATGAAGAGAGTATGTGATATACATATTATGCATTGAAGTCATGATAAACTCACATGCTTTCTGATATTGATAGTATGTAAGTGGTGTACCAAAACACAAGAAAACAAATTCATTATAACCAATTCTACTACTTGTGCATTGATAGCAGGTAAGCAATCTGATAGGGATTTGAAAGAGAGTGTTACTAATGAATTTATGTGTATTATTTGAATTCAAAGAGAGTAAGCCACATATGAATGTATGCAAGTCAACATTTTATTAATGGATTATTGGGATGCTGCTGTGGCTGCTTCTTTTACTATTAGGAAGTAAGTGATCTGATATATAGTGAGAGGAAGTGTGGTTAATGGTTTATATTTGAATTATTTGACATGGTAGGGAGTAAGTAGTCTGATTGCATTTGAAAGAAACAAAACTAAGGGTCTCTCCAACCATTATTGGATATAAAGAAAGTAAGTGATATGTGGATAAAGAAAACATAATTTTAATGACAAGGATGTGTTCATCTTGAAATTTGATGTTTCAACAATAGTTTGTAGGTTATCAATTGTGCATTTTAAGAGTAGGTGTTCATTATACATATGCCTGTGTGCTGTACTGTTCATTGATACATAGTTGGTGAGCATCCTATGCATGTCAACATGATATCAGAACACTGTTAATAAAGCTGTATCTTATGATTTTCCACTAATAGGTTGTAAGTGGTCTAATGTGGATGTGAAGTGAGAATCCTGCTGATCAGCATGCCTTCTCCTACTCTCCCATTAATAGGAAGTAAGTGGTCTGATGTGGATTTGGAATGAGACTGTTGCTGATCAGCATACTTCCTACTCTCCCATTCATAGCATGTAAGTGGTCTGATATGGATTGCAAATGAGAATGCTACTGATCAGTATGCCTCCTCCTACTCACCCATTGATAGCTTGTAAGTGAACTGATGTGGATTTTAAATAAGAAAGCCACTGATTAGCATTTCTCTTTCTGCTTTTTAATTAATAGCAACTAAGCAGTCTGATGTGGATTTGCAATAAGAATGCTGCTGATCTGCATGCCTTCTCCTGCTCTCCAATCCATAGTCTGTAAGTGATCTGATGTATATATGAAATAAGCACACTGCTGATTACTATATTTCCTACTATCCTTTCATGGATAGTTTGTAAGTGGTTTAATATGGATCTGAAATGAGAATGCTACTGATTAGTGTATCTTCCCCTGCTCTCTTATTGATAGCGAGTGAGTGATCAAATGTGGATTTGAATAAGAATGCTGCTAATTAGTATATATTTTCTGCTTCTTGTCAATAGCAAGTAAGTAATTTGATGGGAATTTGAAATGCAAAGATGGCTGATCACCCTGCATCCTCCTGCTCTTCATTTGATAGGATGTAAGTGGTCTGATGTGGATTCAAAATGACAATTCTACTTATTAACATGCATTCTTTTGCTCATTCATTGATAGTTGGTGAGTGTTCTGTGTCAATATAAATTAGAAACCATTAGGAAAGCTGCATTCTACTACTTTTCTGTGGATGGGTTGTAAGTGATCTGATGTGGATTTGAAATGAGAATGCTGCTGACCAGCATACCTCTTCCCACTCTTTTATTAATAGGAAGTAAGTAATTTGATGTGAGTTTGACATAAAAATGCTGCTGATCTGCATATGTCCTACTCTTCCATTGATAGGTTGTAAGTGGTCTGATGTGGATTTGAAATAAGAATGCTACTAATTTGCATCTCTCCTTCTGCTCTCTTATAATAGAGAGTAAGTGGTATGATATGTATTTGACACAACAGTACTGTTGATTAGCATGCCTTATCCTGCTCTTTCATTAATAGCTTGTGAGTGGCCTAATATGGGTTTGAAATGAGACCACTGTTGATCAGCATGCCTTCTCCTGCTCTTCCAATAATAGAATGTATGTGGTTTGATCTGGACTTGACATGAGATTGCTGCTGATCTACATGTCTTCTACTGCTTTTCCATTAATAGCAGGTAAGTGGTTTAATGTGGATGTGAAATAAGAATGCCACTGATCAATATACTTCCTCCTGCTATTTTATTAATAGGAAGTAAGTGGTGTGATGAAGATTGGAAATGAGGATGCTGCTAATTAGCATGTCTTCTCCTACTCTTCTATTGATAGCAAGTAAGTGGTGTGATATGAACTTGAAATGAGAATGCTACTAATCTACATGCATCCTTCTACTCTTCCATTGATAGTTTGTAAGTGATGTAATATGGATTTAATATGAGAATGGTGCTGATCAGTGTGCCTCCTCCTACTTTCCTATTAAAAGCCAGTAAGTGATCTGATGTGGATTTGAAATGAGAATGCTGTTGATTTGCATGCCTCTTGCTATTCTTCCATTGATAGCAAGTAAGTGATGTGTGAATTCAAAATAAGAATGCTGCTGATTTGCATGCCTCCTCCTGCTTTTTTATTAATAGCAAGTAAGTGATCTGATGTGGATTTGAAAGAAAAATGCTGCTGATCTATATGGCTTCTCCTGCTCTTCTATTAATAGCAAGCAAGTGATCTGATATGGATTTGAAATGAAACTACTAATCTGCATGCCTCTTGCTGCTAATCTATACGTCTTCTTCTGCATTTCTCATAAAAGCCAGTAAGTGATCTGATGTGGATTTGAAATAAGAATGCTGTTGATCTGCATGCCTCTTGCTACTTTTCCATTGATAGCAAGTAAGTGGTCTAGTGTACATTTGAAATAAAAATGCTGCTGATTTGGATTCCTCCTTCTGCTCTTTTATTAATAGCAAGTAAGTGATCTGATGCAGATTTGAAATAAGAAGGCTGTTGATCCACATACCTTCCCCCCCTCCATTAATAGCCAGTAAATGATCTGATGTAGATTCAACATGAGAATGTTGCTGATTAGTTTATCTCATCCTACTCCCCCATTAATAGGCAGTAAGTGGTCTAATGTGGATTTGAATGGGAATGCTGTTGATCAGCATTTATTCTTCTGCTCTTCCATTGATAGCTTGTAAGTGATATGATGTGTATTTGAAATGAGAATCCTGCTGATTACCATGCCTTCTTCTTCTCTTCATTAATAGGCAGTAAGTAACCTGCCTTGAAGTTGAAATGAAAATGGTGCTAATCAGCATGCCTTTTCCTGTTTTCTCATTGATAGTTTGTAAGTGATCTGATGTTAATTTGAATTTGAAATGAGAATAGTGTTGATTTGTATGTCTTCTCATGCTCTCTCTTTGATAGGATGTAAGTGATCTGATATGGATTCAAAATAAGAATATTGCTAATCTGCATGCCTCTTGCTGCTCTTCTATTGATAGTGAGTAAGGTGTTTTATGTGAATTCAAAATAATAATGCTGCTAACCACCATGCCTCCTTCTGCTCTTTTATCAATAGCCTGTAAGTGACCTAATGTGGATTTGAAATAAGAATCCCACCAATCTGCATGTCTCCTCCTATTCCTCCATTAATAGCCAGTAAGTAGTCTGATGTGAACTTGACATGAGAATTTTGCTTATCAGCATGCCCCCCCTCCCATCAATAGGCTGTAAGTGGTTTGATGCAGATTTAAAATGAAAATGCTGCTAATTAGAATATTTCTCCTACTCTTTCATTAATAGGCTGTAAGTGGTCTGATGTCAATTTGACATGAGAATGTTGTTTATCAGTATGCCTTTTCCTATTCCTTTGTTGATAGGCTGTATGTGGTCTAATATAGATTTGAAATAAAAGTGCTGCTCATTAGCATGCCTTCTTTTTTTCCATTGATAGCAAGTAAGTGATTTGATGTTGATTTGAAATGAAAATGCTGTTCATCAGCTTTCCTTCTCCTGCTCTCCCATTGATAGCTTGTAAGTCATCTGATATGGATTTGAGATGAGAATGCTGCTCAACTGCATATCTCCTGCTCTTTCATTGATAGGAAGTAAGTGATTTAACATGGAGTTGAAATGAGAATGCTGCTGATGGTTTCTTGTATTCTTTTTTCTTTCATGACTGTTTTACTAATAGCTTGTTAGTGCTTCTATAGGTATCAGACACTATTAGTTACTGATTGATTCTTGTTCATGCTGTCTACCACTTTCTTATTGATAGGAAGTAAGTGATTGGATTTCAAATGATAGAAAAAAAAAGATTTACCAATTAACATTATCTTTTATCTTTACAGAAGGTAATGGTATGATGTACATTGTGAATTTGGATCACTAATGTATACATCATTTCCCCTTATACTTTTATACAAAATAGAATGTAAGTGATCTGATTCACAATGAACATCTGCATTCTACTTATTAAAATTTCATTTCATTGTCACATATTGGATAATTCTAATAATTGTATATAGCTGGTATGTATTATCTTGCTACTTTTAAGAATTGTGCAGCTATGAATTGATATACTTATAGGATGTATGTTGTGTTTATGATGCAATATCTTTGTGCTGATTACATTTATGCTCTGTTGATATTCAGAAGGTAAGATATCTTTGCAATAGTTCAAATATCTTTATTTATAATTTAAATAGACTGTTAGTTTGTACTCTTAAGCTCTATACATTACAACTAATATCATCCAGGTTGTCAACAACACTCAGTCACACCCAGTAAATCTTGAATAATCCAATTATACTATACATTAGCTAAATCATCTAATGTCTTCCAGAGTTATCTTCAAACAAGAGAGACAATGTCTATGGCATGTACCTTCTTGGAAATATGCTTATCACACCAATTTCCCATGTGTTTTAGACTAAAAGGACACCCAAAACAAATAAAGAGATCCTTCAGGATGGCATTAGTAGGTTAATTACTTTGCATTTTGATAACTTCCATATATTCTTTCTCAATAGATGTTTTGCTGCTTCTTCAATATTCCTTTACTCTAATCCGCAACAAATCTGAAGATCCCTTTTTCCTGGCAACAAAAATGTATAATGCATCTGGGGTATCTGCTCAAATATCCAAGATACTGGATGAGCTCTTTGCCAAATATTCTGCTACCAATATCCTGGAGGAAAAAGTGAAGCTTGTCATGGATGTAATCCTACATCACCTTTTGTGTAGGTAGTGAGGTGACATAGCTCTTCATATGCTAACTTTATTCCATAGCAGATGGCATCAGCCATTAGCATTTGGTGGAAGTGTTGGAGTACTGAGTGGCATTGGTTGTGAGGATTTGGAGAAAGTGTTCCAGTTTCAGAAGGATTTATCTGTTTGGCCACCCTGGATAATGTGGTCATCTGATTAGCTGTGAATCTACATAATGAGCATACTAATAATATCATGCTTATTCTAAATCACTAAGGAGACAAGCTATCACACCATTGAGTCCTCTTAGGTATTATACTCACTGACATTCATCTGACTCCAGCTCTGCCAAAATCACAGTCTTAGACCACTCAGCATTGAGTGTTCAATCTTCACCCCATCCACAGTTTGCACATAGCCTCCCTCTACAATCATATCAAATACCATCTCTCCATCCATCCTTGCCAGAATACTCTCCAACCTAAAGTTAATTTCCAGACTGAGAAGCTTGCATAGAACAAGTAATGCTCCAAATTTAGATGCCATCCTATTCTCTTCTCTGCATGTCAGATTAGGAATGCCTGGGAAGCATTCTGGTCTCCCATTTATAATTTGTAAGTGGTTTGATGTATATAGATTTGAAATGAGAACACTGATTTAAATCCCTTCTCCTGCTCTTTTATGGAAGTAAGTGGTCTATGTATGTAAATAAGAATGCTGCTGATGTCTTTGTATTATTTTGCTTTCATAACTGTTCCACTATTGGTTTGTCAATGCTTCTATCAGCATCAGAAAATATTGGTGACTAGTCAAATTTTCATGTCCATGCTTTCTGCCACTTACAATTTGCTAGAAAGTAAGGGATTCAATTCAAATGACAGCCAAAATGTGAGTTATCAGTTGACATTAATATTCATTTTAACAGAAGGTAATAATATACAATGGGTTGACAAATTGGATCACTAATGTGTACACATGCATTCTTCTAATGCATTCTACAAATCAGAATTAGGTACTCAGATTTACAACAGAAATCTGCATTCTACTGATCAAATCTGACATAATATTCTTATGTAAATTATGTGTAGCTGGTAAGTGTTATTTTTCTACTTCTCAGAATTGTGCAGCTATGAATTTATGATGTTTTAATTTGTGATACGAGATTTTTATGTTATTTATATTTACTCTCTTAACATCCAGAAGGTAAGGTATAATTCAAATATTCTTATTTATAATTTGACCAGACAGACATTTTTATCCTCAAGCTCTATGTCATGTATTTACTAAAATAATCTCATGTCTTATAGAGCTCTTTTCAAAAGCAATGACCATGGTACGTATATTCTTGAAAATATGTTCATTATATCAATTCCCCAAATGTTTCAGCCTAAATACAATAAAAGATATTCTTAAAATTGGCATTGGTAAATTAATTGACTCTTAGATATACCTACCTTAACAGACTACTTTCTATTTCTTCAATATTTGTCTACTTTGGGCCAAAACAAATCTAAAGATCCCTTTTCTTTGGCACTAAAAAGACACAAAGTATCTGGGATGTCTGTTCAGGTATGTATGCAAGACAGTGAATAAGCTCTTGGTCACATATTCTGCTAAGTTACAAATCATCATCAAGTTTACTCTTTTCTCTTTCTCAAACTACCACCATGCTACTCTGTTGTCATCTACTGGTAACACCATTTGAACACTGCTGTTACCAAGTTATTTTCTTACCTTTTCTCACTGACTTAATCCTTACTTTCCATTACCTTCTACAACATTCCATCATCGGTCGGCCTGTTCTTACTAAATGATCTTCTACCTTCTATGAAGTTCTATTTTCCTTTGTTTGTCTTTTATCTCCTCTTTGTCTATTTAAACCCTCATAGCTCTACCTGTACCTTCAAGTTAGACCTACTTGGTATAACCATAACCTTGTCCTTGAATCTTCGCTCTCTAAGTTGTTGTTGTACTTTTGAGTCAATGCTCTTTGTTTACCTTCACTGTTGCAGAAGTCCTGCAACTCCTCTGTCTTTGTAGAAGCCCTACTAGACCATACCTTTGAAAGACTGAGTCTACTTCTATCCCTACCCAGGCTAGTCATAACATGCTACAAATGATGTGGAAGAAAAAGCAAACCTTGTCATGGATGTAAATTCCCAACACACTTTGTGTATGTAGTCAAGTGCCATAGCTTTTTGCATACTACATGGTCTTATAACAAGTGGCATTGGTCATTAGGATTTGGTGGAGATGTTAGAGTATTAATCATGAGGATTCATCTGTTTGATCACTTGGATTATGTGGATGGTCATCCAATTCTCTGTGAACCCACATGATGAGCACATCAATGATATCATGCTTATTCTGAATGACTGAGCAGTGAGGGGACAAGGCATTATGCTACTGAGTCTTCTAAAGTGCCAGGCACCAATGTTTGACTAACTCTGGCTTCATTGAAATGACAATGACAATGGCAATGATATATACCCTTGATCCACTCAATACTCTTCTATGCATGTCATGCTGTGAATGTCTGGGGAGAGTCAATGTCACGTTTGGGCTTGGAATGATATCAAGGTGAGAAGAAGATGAGGATTTACAATATGCACAGCCTTTGATGCATGGACAGCACTTGACAGTGTCATAGGCTTTGTGCAGAATCTCAAATGCTATTGTGCATGATGTTCAAAGTCAGCTTTACAAAAATGAGCAATTGGACCTACCAATGGCTACCATGATGGAAAAGTTCTAAGCCTAGTGCATTGAGTGACTGAGCAAGTTCAACACCACATGCACTGCCCGATGTTGCCTTGCCAGCTGCTTCTGCCCCAACAAGTGATGCCTCGGTCATGTCAACAAATTGGTCAGGCTTGTTGACCAACTAGCTTGGCCAGGTGTCAAGTGTCAAGGTATGATAGAGGATGGGATTTTCTAGGTTTCGATTCCCCCTGCGATGATGGCACCTGCTCAGACGAAGAAGCTGATTGAACACCGTGATGAGCGACTTAGGCATACTGTGAACGTTGAACGGGTAGGTTAATTATTCGACATACCTGCGCTTTTTTTTTGAAGTGTTTCCACAGGCTTCTTGCTGCGACGCCCATAGGCGAAGGTCCGGTTGCCCTTATCCAAACTGTTGCCAGGGACCACATCGCGGTCAACCCAGAGTCCAGAGGCCGCACCAAAGCTGTGCGGCACGACGACAAGCTGACGGCCCCAGGTCCGGAGGAGCGACCTTCCATTGCTGAGCTTATCGAAGAAATTGGGGATAGGAATGGTACAGGAAACAAATTGTCGACCACCATACTTTCGACACGCGAGAAGCAAGACAAGGTGAGTCATACATTGCTTTACGGGCTTTGAGTTCCCAACCGAAGGTTTTCGCGGGGAACTTTAACTTCGAGCCACTTGCTGAGACGATCCAACAAACGCTGCGTAACGCAAGGAAGATAAATTCAACGTATTCGCATCAGGCGGCTGCTATCAATGCAATCGCGAAAAACTGCCATCTTGTTGCTAAGGCTCAGCACGGCTTGTAGGGACGTTACGTGTCATTCGTTGCAAGCGTCTAAGGAGCCCTATTGACAATAGCGCTTCTGCGGTGTAAGCGCGAAGCAAGCACAGCGCCTCAGTGTGATCTCGGATCTCGCGTATTTCGGACGTAAATGTATGGAGAACGATGTCGCACGTTCATGACCAAGTTTACTTCCAAGTCTGGAAGTGGTCACGCTGGTCGTGTATGGTAAGTCGATCAGCACCGTCGACACATCTCAAGCTCACAACCACAATCGATCAGGATCTGTCCTACACATGTACAGCACCCACTCGCATCGATTCAGGAACAAGTGCATCTTGGACGTTGATGTTGACACCCCTCTCTGGAAACACCGAGGCACCAGATTCCGGTTCGACGTTCCAGAATTGATATTCGTGCTCGTGTGGTCCAAATGCCCGCGACTCGCTGAAGAAATCCACTCCGCGTATCACGCGTGGATGGGCCCGGCTCGTGTTGGCGGCGGAGTTGAGGACGGGTGCAAAGCTGCGAAGAGGGAATACAAGGTAGCCGCCTCGAGGCGGAAGCGACTGACGAGGTAAGGCGGGATGGAGCGCGTGATGTCGATCTCGCTGAGCGACTCGATGTAGACCTATATTCCATGACGATCAGTTTGATTAGACGGGTGATATGAAACGGAAGCACCATTACGGCGACGAGGGTGAGATCGGAAACGGAGGCAGATGCTTAACAAGGAGGTTCAACCCTCTGTGGAGTGGATCGCAGGGGCTGCTTCAACTTCGGTACGCTGGTCTGACTTGTTATATATCGCACCCTGATCGGATTGTGAACAGACCGGTGAAACTGTCGGCGAGGTTGAGATTCCTTTCCGAGAGTTCACGATAACCGCCCGGAAAATGCCATCCTCTATTATACCTCGATGCTCGACGCCTGGCTGAGCGAGTTGGTCGACAAGCCTGACCGATTCGTAGGCAGGGTCGAGGCATGTGTCACTCATACCACGACGGGTGTCCGCCCACGGTGGACAAAGAACAACATCACACCTTCCTCCGCGTTACACTGGCCCCCCAAAGAGACCATGTTTGTTGAGTGAGTGCTCACCCAGAAAAAAGCCACACTCTGCCGTCCTCTTTGCAACCGATGCGGCGTCCCCATCCGCAGACGCAGCACGACCACGCCTGCGTCATCCCCGAGGGCTCCCCCTCCGCCCTCATCCACGCCCACCTCAATGCGGATCGTGCCACCCGCTTCGCAGGCTGCCCTGACCCCCCAAAAAAAGGGGGGGTGGCGACCCGGGTTGAACAAGCGGCGCAAAAATCGGTAGATACGTGGTTGATGTCGACGTTCGAGACCTATCCTGCACGGGAGGTTGCAGCTGAGAACCTCGTGAGTTTATTTCCTCTCCATCTATCCATGTTCTGAGGCTCACGGAGCGATTGGGCGAGGAGAGCGAAAAATTTGCGGCAGGTGGCCAAGAGGGAGGAAGAGGAAGAGTTCAAGGCGAGAGTGCGTGCAGCGTTTCGACAGATGTATTTGATGTTGACCCAATCGAGGTCATCAATGTAGAGCAATTATTGTATATCATGGATGGTAAACTTCCCGCTCTCGAATACATATTTTCTTGATTTCTGGGCTGATTTTGAACTCTACTGGAAACGGTATCATTGCAGTAGACGTGTCAGCGTAGTACGTAGAATGGTGAGTCAGGGTATGGGGTCGTGCTCTTTGTGAAATGCCAAAATGTATCGCCGACGCAAGATGGATCGCCTCATCTAGACTCTCTTCGGAGATGAAGAAAGTGCAGATGAGGTGGTCCGCCCGAATGACGCGCAGAAAGAAACTGGGGGTTCTCAATTTGCACTACATGAGGTGCTGAATAGTGAAATGGCCCCCGCGCGCGGGGGAGCGAATGCGGACTCGAATGGATATAGGAAAGAGACGATATCGAGAATCTCTTATGAGAGACAGAAGTGATAAGTACGGGTTGCTCCGACGCCCGCCCGTGGCTGCACGGGATCCGAAGGGATTGGAATACTGAATGACGTCAGTCGAATCGTGGCCGGACGTTTTAACAAGATAATAAAATATCAAATGCTATAGCAGGCTGATTAGTTTGGAAGTCATGTCTCTTCTATAGATTTGGTCGGAACGAACGGCGTGGAGGTATCGACCAGGACACAGCTGCGGCATAATATCAGTCATCGTATCGTTCGATTGGGAATGCTCCCTGTATAAGGTTACAGCATGGTACATTCCTATCGCTAGATCTAATCAGCCACTACATAGAGTATAGAAATATAATGTACTCAGCAGCGCGCCAATCCCTGCGAGATCCACCGATGTCATTCCACTTTAATGACCCACTGATCGGCGTCCTGGCTCTGCATTTTAAGCGGGTACTCTTCAAACATATAAAAAGGGAAGTGACGTTCGCAGGGAGAGCACACCGCCCTCGTCCCTCTCCCCTTCGCTCCCCTGTATCCACACTCGTTCTCCCTCTCTTATCTTGCACGCGATCGACGGCATGTTAATCCAAACACGCCGCCCGCCCTCTTCGGCCAGCCGTAATCATCTTCGTTCCACATCATCGCTGTGGACTGTTGGGCTACTCCTTCAATTACGGAGCATGCGACTGCGTGAACCCATAGGGTAAGCATCCACTTTGGGTGAACGTGTCATTTTCATGTGGGTCGATCCGCGGACTGCGGCTGACACACAGGGTACTTACTGCCGATACCCTTGATACCAGAGCTTCTGCCCATTTCCCGTTGAGAAGGACGGTGGCGACTTGCAGAAGCTACCGCTTTGGGGCACCTAATCCATGCGCGTTCAAATGGCGTCCTGTTCCCGAAGCGCGCCTGAAGAAACGATGAGGGTGATACTGCAGCGCCTGGCTGTCCACGTACGTATCACATCGAAGCAAATGTGTGACGCTAACTGACTTGTCTTTTGCTGTTCGTTGCAGCCTTGCCGTTGCTAGGGGTTGCCTCCGAGTCCAGCCGAATGTCCAACCTGTCGTATGCCACCGCTACAGGAAGCCTCAGCGGTGACCCATTCACAGCTGAGCTGGCTCTGTCTCGGCCCATCTTCACGTTTCTGAGCATGACCATGTTGACGTTGTGGCTATCCTTTACCTGGCGAGTTGGCTCTGGGATTGGAGCATTTGTTTTGTCCCACGGTAAGTAATTCAAAGTTGCCACGCCACCTTACATAAGTTACCCCCCTCCCAGTGCACACATCGGTCACAATTGATCGCGACGAAACGGTGCCGTGGCTCGGACTGGAAACGCCAACCGCTGGGGTTATGAATTCTTCACACGAATCAAGTTTCGATCACCCCCAACGCCTCCCGTCCTGGTGACCTTTTATCTTCAGATCCAACTGCGCTGGCCGGACATACAGTGCAACACCTTGCTTTTCATCGGGCCGCTCAAGCTGCCGCTCCCGCACCCCCTGCTCTAGCCCAAACTCATGGGGTTAAGCTTGGATTTCCTGACTTTGCAAAATTCCCAATTCCCGAGCGGAGTGTTTAGACCTTGCTTTGAACTCTTCGCGCCCACCTTACATGATGTCTCCGGTTTACCCTACACCACTGTTGAATCCCAAGTCGCGTTCATACTCTCCCATATGAAATCACCATGGCTTTGGTTTGGGTTAATCGAATCGACGCAGCCCTTACCGGGGCCTCAACGCACATCCGTCGACCGGCGACCCTCATGACTTGACGATTTCGCACGACCTGGAGACCACTTCCATAACCCGTTTGCCGATGAAGATGCGAGGCAAAAGGTGGAGCATCTCGAGCAAGGCGCCATGACCGCGTGGAATTTTCGTCAAGTACGACCTGCTTAGAATCAAAGGACGAGTCGACGACCGAGTCTGACTTGTGGGTTCAATTCGCGTCTAAACCTTGCTTGTAATCTTATTGTTCGGGAGTACTGACTACTTATGATGACTAGAAGCGGCGTGCAACTACCCACGATATGGCCAGGTTCGGGCTGCGAAGAGATCTGGACAGCCTTGGTCGAGGAAACCCCCGTCACGACGCTCGCGCTATGGATGGACACCAACCACCGCCTACGTTCACTATGAAAACCTTTATTCGAGGAGGAAAGGAAATATCACTCTTATTAAATCTACGGGTGGAGAAGTTCTTGGTCGATCAGGGAAGCTCCCTTTCGTCATCAAACTTCCGCTGCCCGGGTGCCGTTATTTGAGAGGCTTGGTACAGGGCACCGGATGTGGATAAGGAGTTATAAACACAAGTCGATGGCTGCAAAATGCGAACAAGACGGCGATCTTTGATGGATTGCGAGCAACTGCCCGCTGTCGACATGTCTTTCCCCTTGCGCTCCCCGAATCGAACGGACCTGGGACGTTGTCGAGGGGATGTAGATGCGGACCGTGGTCAGTTGATTGTATTTCTTTTCTTTTCGTTGATCGTTGTCTTGGTTGGTCGCCTGGTGCCTGCAGCATATGATGTGGCTGAAAGTCTTTGTACCGCCTTGTCGAGCATGTATACTGTCAAATGATTATAAGGACGCAGTGTGTGGTTTTCGCGTACGTTGCTAGCCAGGGTGGCATCATCTCAGTCCTCGGTCACTTCTCGCATTTGGGAAACAAATTCGACGCATCCAAAGCCAGTACGCAGGGGTCGGTGCAAAAGCACGTGGTCGTCGTATCTGGATTCCCCGAGATGTTGATGATCCTGCATGCCGACGTTTCCATTATGAAATTCCCGCAGGTTCCTCTCGAAAGGGGAGACAATCCTTGTCGATATAGGCGTAAGCTCCGGATGCTTTTTCTTTATCAGCGTCACGGAATCCGTGAAATGTTGGATATGATACAAGATAGCAGTTCAGACAGCGAGTACACGGCAAGGCAGGGGTGGCTAAACAGCAAACGAGGATAGGCGCCGAAAAGTACATAAAGAACGCGTTGGTCGAATGGTATATCCACCAACATTTTCATCGTCTTGTGGAGCGCGAATGCCACACTGGTATGATCGAGACGAGCCGACTCGTCCTTTATATTGTGGTAGAACATCGACGTAATCTTGTTGGTCTCACTATCGCCCACCGCCCACATTGCGTCCCGATCACGGAGTGGAACCCAGAAAACTGCATCGCCGACGCGAGATGGATCTCCTCGTCCGGTGCCTCCTCGTCTCCGATAGTCGTATGCAAGGCGGAGAGGTACGCAAATTCTGGATTCTCCAACCACACCGGATGACGTGCTCGATCGTGAACTGTCCGCCGTGGAGGGCGAGCGCGGACTCGAACGATTGTTTCCAGTTGGGGAGACCAAGGCATGCGAGCATTATTACTGAGTTCTTCAAAGACCCGGGAAATGCAGGATTCAGGACCTTCAATGCGCGTGAGCTTGGCGAGATCATCGATCCGCTGACCAATGTTGGCCAATTCAGCGTCGACGGAAATGAGTCCACTCTCGCCAGCGGCTATTGCAGAATCTATACCAACAAAGCGCTTCGTTTTAATTGTAGAATCTGATGGACTGGGCCGTCTAGCACGAATGAAGGTGATGAAAGTGGGTGTAAGACGAGATGTAGAGATCAGCAAGATTCTGCTGACCCTTCCTATACGGACCTGCGGCGTGCAATGGTAGAAGAGAGAATTTGGTGGTCGGGTACCACCAGATAAGTGATTGAGTTGGATAGATTGTACGCAGGAATTCGGCGATGGGATCGGAAATGCGATTCCAGAGTTCGCACCAGATGGAGGTAAGCTCTCTCGTCACGTTGGCCCCCTTTGGGCGCACAGTCAAGGTACGAAACTCTGAGGATAGTTCTTGAATGCGGGCTTTTGTGGTGATTGCCAGTGGGATGTGAACTGGATGCTGGTCGACTAAGACGACGAGGGTGTCACAGCTATACTGGCTCGCATTCACGATAATGACAGGTCCACAGCTGGCCGTACCTCCAGAGATCCGAGAAGAGCGGGGATAGAAGGAAACTTGAGAGACCGGACAGCCTGAGGTTACAGATATCGGTCACAGTTCTTTGCAGCTTAGGGTTAAGATGGCATATGCGATCATGTTGATCTGTACAGGTGAAGCAATGATATTGCAAATGTGCGAGGTCAGCTCCGTGAACTTTTCTGCCAGTCACTTTCCTGCTGGGTCAGACGCTATGACGTTGTCAAGCGGGGAACGGAGGAGAGTCAACTGACTCCAAAAGGCACCCCGATCTTGTTCGAGAAGTTCGACTGTCCTAACAGGAGCACATTTACGAAGACAGACGATGCGTCCACCGCAACGGATGAACTTCAATGAGGTTCTTGAGGAGGGAAAAATGTTGAGGTAATGATGGTAAAGTAGCCAGATGATCGATGAGTAGGCAAATATAAGTCGAAGTGTTGTAGGGTATTTGAACTCTTCAGATGCATGTGTCCACGCACGATTGCAACTTACTCCATACATAGCCATAAACAGATTCCGCCTCGGAAAAAGCAAAGTTCATGATAAATATTCTATAACATTTTGAGAAAATGTATTCGGGTCCAGGTTTCCGGATCCATAAATCGTGGGAATGCAAAAAGATGTACGACTGTGGGAACACTCGGCTTAACTTTTGTGGAACCCAACCTTAACAATATGTTAGGGTTGTAATTTTCTGTCCATGATTGGAATGGTCAAGGGTCATTGGATCCAGGGCTGCCTGCAGGGCTGTGGTATTTTACAGTGTCAGTCACTCAAAATAGGCAACTCACTTATAGGTGAAACCAAAATTATAATAACACTTCCACACATTCAATAAGTGGTATTTTAATCATGTATATGTACTCTAGGATACTGAAGGAAGCCTGCTATCTCATTAGAATTTTGAAATTCTAATGCCGAAAAATCAAGATATGTAATCTGAAAAGTGAAATTGAATCTCCGACAGTCGGGGTTCCCATATTTGGATGTCGGAGTTACTGCTTTTGGATTACTAACACTGAGCACTCCTGCTCAGTTTAGTAAAACCTCAAGACTCATCATAACAGTGGGCCCACATTGATGGTGGGACCTGCACTTTTTCATAGTGAATTTGGCCTGTTTTGCATTGAGGCCCTTTCTGAAATATATATATATATATGAATGTCTGATATGATGATACCTGTAGATTTACTGTACCTGTATATTGAATATCTAAGTACTGTAGGTAGTTAGTACTAGTAGGTAGCTCTGTAAATGGTAGGTACTCACCTCAGTGGTTGAAAAACCAGCTGAGGTGTAACTAAACTATGATGCATAGAAATAGTCCATGCTTATGTAATCTACTATGTCATGTTTGTAACTCCAACACTATATGCATCCATGTACCACCAGTTCTTTTGAAAAAATGCATGAATTGTCTTGATCAGGCAATTATGCAGGATCTTGAGAATGAGATGCTTTGCAGTGGGCTGGTAATCTGGGTTAAGGGCAGCATCTAGAAGATTCTGGATAAACCCACCGTCAAATGCTTTTTCTTTGGAGGCTTGCTGCTGCTTGGCCTACCTCTGGTGGTTTGTTGGGCAGGTCATGTCTCCCAAAATATTTCTCTAGTGCAATCATCACAAAAGTGAAACATATTATGTAATCAGGGGCTGTTTTTCAGAGAATGTAGAATTACAATAATTGAACCATGTTTCTGTTTTTGAAATTTCAATACAAAAATGAACTTATTATGTAATCAGGGGCTGTTTTTTAGAGAATGCAGATTTATGAAAATTAGACCATGTTTCTGTCTAGATTTTCAATCTCAAAGAGCCAGGATCAAACTCACAACCTTAGAAGAGATGCCAACTTATGGTGACTGATACTGTACTCTGTCTGAGAAACCTAACCTTCCAAAAGTGGAAGAATAAGTTGGCTAGATTCATCCAAAACAATAAGGTCAGGTCTATCTTGCAAATATGTTGAATTATGTATTCCAAAAAAAAAAACCACTCTGTTGTGATTACAAATTCAGCAATTGTCAGCTAGTATACAGTATTATAGACTCTAGTTAAAATATGTTTCTGAAACATATACAGCCTAACAGCAATTGACTTTATAACCACAACAGAGTTGTCATCTTTTTTGAAATATATAATTCAATATATTTACAAGACAGACCTAACTTTACTGTTTTGA
The DNA here is from genome assembly GCA_038092555.1 of Boletus subgraveolens. NCBI lineage: Eukaryota > Fungi > Basidiomycota > Agaricomycetes > Boletales > Boletaceae > Boletus > Boletus subgraveolens. The sequence goes on along the minus strand of JBBPQP010000356.1, from coordinate 3,767 downwards.
ATAAATCTACCCAACTTACTCTCCCCCCCTTGGAAGGTTAGGTCTACTTTTTCATTTTCCAAGGTTAAATCTGTTTATGACTATATATCAAGTGAATTATAAATGCCTATCTAGTCATGACCAGGATGTGATGGAAGTAAATACAGGATAAAAAGTATCCAAATTACTAGTAATATGTAAATGATGTTACTGCTAGAAATTGATGACACCTGGGACACAATTCACTAGTTGTGGGAATCACTTTTATCATAGAAAAAATCATAAAAATCATAAAAGTCATAGTTTTATCAAAAAGATGCTGGTAGAAACTTTGTAATTATAATTGTAATAGAAATACAGTGGCTCAAAAAAGTGTTCCAATGTTTGCATGTTTTACACTAAATGACCCAAAATGTGATAACCCCTAACCCTTACCCTAACATGGGTAGTGTGTGAATTGACATATGTACTCTTGGCTTTCTATGGATCCAGGAATCAAGGGACTTGGGTCAGACCCAAGAGAATGGCAGTCATTTCAAAATGATGACTCATTGGGACACTTTTTTGACCTTTAGTTTTGATTACATATATTAGACCCTGGCATGCTATTGAATGATTACATACATTTGGTAAGGGTCATATTATGTCACCTTTATGTAATTCAGTATAAGACAGCATATAGAAACCCCACTATCCAATGTTAATTATCTCAAAATCCATTTTTACCTTCCTAAGATATAATATTGTTTTTCTCTTCTTTCTTGGGCTTTCCTCTAGGAATATTTGTTCTCAAACTGGTCTAGGGAGGTCTATAGTGTGTTAGGTTCATCAGGAAATACAACCACATAAGACTGGGCTTTGTAGTCACTGCTATTCAAAACTTGCCCATAGTAGCAAGTAGGTTATTGTTTGATAAATTATGACTAGGAAGACAAAGAATGATACTCAGGCACTCAATTTAATCAATTTAATCAATAATACTTTCCTTCACCCTCATACTATGAGAAATACTATCTAGAGAGCCTTATCAAGCACCATATTCAAGATAAAATAAGTCTTTGTTATAGACATCAGGTTGACTTTTGCTTCTGTGTGCTGGCATTGGTCTGTAGGTGGCTAGAGGTGAGCTATATAGTCAAATAAGACCAAAATCAATATAACTGGGTCATATAGGCAAGAATTAGTGTCTAAAAAATAAAAACAGAAGTTAATTACTAGAGAGATCAGATATCTAGTCTAGTTTACAAGAGGTTCACTGACAATAGATGGTTATATAGGATAGAATTCAATCTCAGCTTTGATTCAGGGGAAGGGCTGGATGGATACAGCACAATGTGTGGCAAATTTCACCTTCTCTATACTGGTTTATTAAGCAATAATCTACTTGCTACTATGGGCACATTTTGAATAGCAGTGACTACAAAGCCCAGTCTTATGTGGTTGTATTTCCTGATGAACCTAACACACTATAGACCTCCCTAGACCAGTTTGAGAACAAATATTCCTAGAGGAAAGCCCAAGAAAGAAGAGAAAAACAATATTATATCTTAGGAAGGTAAAAATGGGTTTTGAGATAATTAACATTGGATAGTGGGGTTTCTATATGCTGTCTTATACTGAATTACATAAAGGTGACATGTGATGCTTGTATATTTGTCACATTCATATTCATTGGTGTTAGTCACACTCAATGCTGCAGTCTGTGACACCTTCAAAGCCAGAGGAAAAGATGCTCACACCAATATGGCTAGTGCTCACTGCAATCACCTCATCCAGTGCTCACCTGTGAAGCAGCACACATTTGACATACCCAAGAATGGGTCTTTGCTTCAAATTCCTTCAGCAATATGAGCTAGCTATTAAGGTTGCCTCCCATTGTTCTCACCACCCACTTCCTTGCTATTTTCCCTCCATGTCCATCAGTTCATCAGCTGTATTATGAGCAATGTGTGCAATTGCCTGCAGAAGTTATTTTCCCTCCACTACCAACAACACCCCACTATACCCAGATCACATCCAGTGCTGCAGGAGGTTCTTCTCTCCCCCCTTCATCAGCTGTCAAGAGCTCAGATGTGTTCCAGACATCACCCACACCACTTTCTTCATCTCTTCCTGAGCTAATTCCAAACAATGGCTCCTCCTCCAGCCCACAACTTCTCTCGAAGGACTGTCCACAGACAGACACTGCAGATGTGCACATTGAGTCAACTTCATCCCTCGAGCCAGGCATTACACTGCTAGGAGCCCAAATCAGCAAGGGCAAGGGCAAGCAGAAGGAGAGCATCACACCTCACAAGACACCACTAAAGGTAGGCTATCTCATCATGAATATTACATCCACACTCACATTCTTTTCAAGAAATCCAAGAAAAAGCCAGTCAGTCAGCAACTCCCTCCTCCCCTTCCTGTGCTTGTTCCAGATCCCACCTTGACAACAACAACCACTACCCAACCCCGCCCATTGACACCTCCACCACATTCCACCACACCTCCCCGCAACCATGGCCCCACCAGCACCATCCATCTTTCCCTGATATGCATGCCTGTATCCCACAAAGGCCTTCATATGACACCCAATGCCAGTCTCACACACTTTAAGACACACCTCAACCTGCCCCCACATACGACCTTTAACCTGGATGATGGTATAAATCCAGCCATGTTCAATACTGAGAATGTCTACACCCCTTTATGCAAGCAGTCTCACCACCGCAACCGAGACAGGGACACCATGCCTAACCACTTCCCTCCCATAACCCCCAAGAAGCTTGTCTTCCCCACCCCAGGCTCAACAGCTGAGTTGCCCTTCCACACTCTGGGATCAAGGATATTTGATCTGCATGCTCCAGGGGCTTTGCTGGAGGAGTTTGCGAGGCTGGGTGTGAGGGTGGCCCAGGAGAGTCTTATGAGGTTGTATGACTGATGGGGACTACTCTATGAGAGTCTGAATGTGGCCAGTCTGGGTAAGTTGCCACAGTGGTATTGATGGGAGGGATCCACATGTTTCTCTTTTGCCTGTGTCCCTCTTCCTGCTTGTAACACTCAAGTGGTTCCAGTGATTTCCACATCTTATCACCCTCCCACCTGGTGCCTGTGTCGATCAACATTCATATGCTACTACTTATTTTCCTCATCTCATTATGTCTCTCTCTGGTGTACTACATACAGTGACTCCAAAAACTATTGCAATAACTAACCCTGATGTAGGGCATGAAGCACACTGCAAACACCTGTGGGAATTACGCTTAGCCTTGGTGAAATGAAATATAGTACATACTCCTGGCTACAACTCGACCCTTGGGTCATGTGATTTGATGCAGGGGCTGTGGAGATATGCTCATTTGAAAACAGCAATACCATTGCAACTGTTTTTTCATTTTTGTCAGAAAGGTGGAATCCTAGCAAAATCAAATGATATTTGGCATTGTTTGGTCATACAAACAAAGATACACATATAAATAGTATGTCTAAGTTTGAAACACTTCACTCTTCTCCCACTCCACCTGAATCCTTTCCCACAACTCATGGATTCCATTAGGAGGATGTTCATGCTCTGCCAGCCTCCTCTTGAGACAATCCCAAAGGTGTTCAATGGGATTTAAGTCAGGAGACTGTGCAGGCCACACCATAGTCTGGAATTCCTGCTCCTCTAGCCATTCCTTCACCTTTCTGCAGGTATGCTTGGGGTCATTATCTTGCTGAAAGATGATGTCAGGAGAATGAAGACCATAATACTGCAGGGTATCCAGCAGTTCATCCTTCAGAATCTGAAGGTACTGGTCCCCATT